>JAAAKQ030107514.1:0-11723 GCA_010016005.3 Zanna intricata
AACGGTTGGAATATGTAAAACAGATTGTTAGGGATGTAGGATGTAGGAAGTATAACGAAATGAAACGACTGGCACTGGATAGGGAATCTGGATAGGGGAGCTGCATCAAACAAGTCAAATGACTGAAGACAAAAAAAAAAAAAAGAAGACTATACAATTTATCCTTTTTATTAACTGATGTATCAGGTAGAAATATTTAATTGGACACAATTTGTCAGTTTTGAAAACCCAAAGAAAAAAAATTAGTAGTATTTTTTTGTATGGCTTACTTTAAAAAAACTAAAATAGTTTACTGAAAACGTAAACCTCAAATGAGTACTGAAATTATCTTTCTTAAATATTAAATGTAAATACGAGTATTAACCGTAAGCTTGGTATTATAACTGATCCTCTGTTTTCTATTAGCTTGTTTCATAACACTCCATATTTAAATATATATACACATATACACACATTTACATAGTGAATTACTTTTTGATGTACGTGTCAAGTTGAAACATTCATGAATTGCACATGATGGTATACTAGTATTAGTGATATTAAGTTTTTAAGAACATGTTAAAAATTGTTAATTTTATTATTCCTAGATTTTGGCTGAAATCTAAAACCACTAAAAATCTAAAAAAAACCATTGGCTATAATGTAATAAAGCTTAAAATTTTTAAGAAAGTTATGTTACATTTTTAACAGCTTAAATCCTAATTCAACGATTTCTTAGGACAACTTTTTGTATAAACGTTTTCTTTAATTAAATGTCTAAGTTAACTATAAATTTAATCATATATTTAATATCTATAATGTAAATTTGTATAGAAAATTCGTGATTTACTTCTAAAAAGTTTCAAGAACGAGCTTTCATCGTCAATTTTAATGAAACCAATAAGCTAATGAAAATAATCTCTTCAAAAGACATATAATTACACATGTTGACGGTTACACGTACTTAAAATGCATACTTTTCCCTTATATGATGTCAACTGAATATCAAATTTATGTATCAGTTCTATCACTATCTATGTATTTAATTATTATTTAAAATTATGCAAAATTATATAAACTGAACGCAAAATTATGAACCACATATTTTCTCTATTAAATAAAATATCAATTTAAATTTTCAGGAATTGAGTTTTATCTGCGTTTGCGAACGTGTCTTTCCCTAAATAACTCTATACTTCACTATCGGCGGAATATCCAAAACAGTTTGAAATTTTTCAAAATGCTTTCTTGTATGTAATGACATTGATGACATTAAAATTTAGTGTAAATATCTTAAAATAATGAGGAACCACATTTTTTAATCTGTAAAGTACGAGTATGTCGAAAAGCTTACAGTGAAGCACTTGTGAGTACTAGTTACGGCATTTGCAATTAGTCAAAACAAATAAAAAAAAACCCTTGCAACAAAATAAAATCTTTGTTGTTTTTATTACGAAGGTCGGTTCAGAAAGTAAAAACAGTTTTTGTTTTATAATAAATTTATTATATTTATGTTACCTTTGATAAATGCATTATAATCTACATTTTTAAAGCTACTTTTCTTCATAATTACGTTCTAAGTTCAAGCGTTTATCAAATTATGACACTGTATATTAAGTAGTGTCTCCAAAACGTTTACCGCCAATCCAATAAGCTTTTTACGAACAGCTAACCCTTTCGTCGTTACTTTCGTAGCGATTCCCGCCAAGAAACTCCTTTAGTTTTGTAAACAGATGTAAATAATTTGAAGGAAGATCTGGACTATACGGCGATTGATCAAAAACATCTAGTCTGAAACTTGTGAGAAGTTTATAAGTTTTTTGTGGTGTGTGTACGTGCTCGTCATGAGCAAATGTTATTTATGCTGTAAATAAACGACACCATTTACTTTCGTTTCCTTCACTCAGTAAATAGCCACCATGTACGGCAGTAATTTGACGATAAATTTCTACAGGACGACACCTTGCGTATTCAAAAAACATATGACCGATCGAACCTCACGGTCGGCGGGATTTTCAATTTTTTTTTTTTTTATAAACATACGCAAAGTCACTCTGTGTCACAGTATTTCAGTACTTTTAAGAAATTTTGTTTAGAACAACTGAGAGAGGCTTGTCTTGACTCGTGGTAAGTGAAGCTGCGTGCATGCGATGCCCAAACAATTCTTACTTTCTGGACGATCATAGTAATTTCTTAAGCTTTAAATTTAACATTATGACTTCCGTATATAGGAAATTGATGCTTTTCAATACGGGAATTATTCAAATTTCCTTAGTAGCATTTTATATAAAATTATTTTAGGAATACGGCATATCTAATTTAAACCTCATTATAGGGTTTCGTATAAAGAAAAAATAAAAGAAAAGGAAATGCATATTAACAAGAAAAAAAGTTGTTTAAATAATAAAACTGGTTGTTCTAAATTTTTTTTTCAGTATGCAATTCTGCAATATTTCTAATTTCTATGTTTTAAAATCGTTCAAAAATGTCATGTAATTAAAAGTAAATCAGAATTTCTTAACATGTTCATTGACGAGTACAGGCAGGCGCGTTGTCTTTGCAGGTATGCAAATTGCTGACCACGCACATAAGTGTGGTTGTACAGCGACATTCTATCTCTTTTAGTAAGAGTTCATGTAATAACAGATTCGATATTATTTGTTAGCGCATGAGAAAGGTTTACATTTTGTTATTCTGCAATTTGTTTGTAGTAATATTGAACGGGAGTTGTCCTGAATTTCCACCACTAATGAAAGAGGGATTAAGAGGGTCAATATGTGTAAGTATATGTCTTTTGAAAAGATTATTTTAATTTGCTTATTTTATTTATTTCTCTGATAATAAACAGATTTATTTTATTAGTTCTTCGTATTTCAGTTAGTATCGGTTGGATAATTATGTTTTATTTTATAATTACATATTGATATTATTAATTTCATTTTAAATTAATACTTTTTGGCGATTATTTATATAATTAATTAAAAATATAATTTAATTAATTTATATAATTAATTAAAAAGTACGTTGCACAAATATTTTTAATTTTATTATTTAAAAAAAATAAAATCATTAAAATAATGGATTATTTCATTATATGTTTAAAACTTAAATGTACATTATGTAAGTTACTTTATTTGTTTGTCAGATCTATTCTAAAATGAACAAACTTTATTATAAATGAAAATAAAACCTTAATTAATCTAACTGATACAAAATAAAATAAAAAATTCGAAATAAATTATTGGATGTACAGAATAAATTGAAGATATGTTACATAAATTTGACACAAACTCTTTATAAGGAAAATCCACAAAGTAAGATATTTCTGTTTTCAGAACAAAGAAATAAATTATTTTTATCTAATCAAAAGATTAGAAATTAGTTATCATAAGTTACCAGCATAAACAGGTAAGAAGGGTTTATTAACCACCTAGTGGTTGAACGTATTGAGTATTAAGCACGGGCAGTATAAATCCAGTGTTTTTCTTTTCAGTGGTTACTATGCGTTGACGCACATGGTAAATACGGTTGTGTTTTTTGACTTTTTCAAAGTTTTCTGATGTTCGAAGATAATAATATTCCAAGATATATATATAAATGCTGAAAATTATTATATTTAAGAAAGTAATACCAAAAAAATAATTCAGCAAGGAGGACATCGATGAAAAGCCAGCAGTGAATGTATTTTAATGAAATATTTGAATCGGGAGTTAACAATAATTTTTTGATTTACGAGTATATTGTAAATAAAATAATTCTGTTTAATAAAAGAAAAATGTCGCGAAGAAATAATTTGTTTAATTTGTTCAGAAAATCTACGAATGTGTTTAATAATAACCAAACTAAATTAAATGAAGAATTTGAAGGAATATGGTTAGATACTGATGGGAACTTATTTAAAGCAATTCAAAAAATATCTGAGAAAGAAATCATTATAAAGAAATTAGAAAGAGAAATTCTTGATTTAAACAGCATTCAAGAAGAAAATAGTAATATTATGTCATTTAAAGGGAAAAAATCGTCAGTTCCAGGAAGATATAAAAATATTACAAAATGAATTTCGTGAAGTGAATGATAAATATGCTGCACAGGAAAAAAGTTATGAAAAATATGAAGTACGATTTGATTGTGTGTCACGAAAAATTAGCTAACAGAAGGGAAGTAATTATCAATTACAAATCTCAAGTTGCAGATTTGAACGCACAAAGAATTTCAGATCAAAAAAAAATCCAAGAGTTAACTGATGAAGTAAAGGCTGAAATAGAACATTTAAAAAAATTACATGAAAAACAAGAGTACACTATTGAATTTTTAATAAATGAAAATGATAATCTGAAACGAGGTCAATGGTTACTGCGTTTAGAATCTACTAGAGCAAATAATAAAACGAAAATGGATTACGAGAAACAGCTGGCTGCGTTAAAGCAAGAATTTATAATAGCTTTTGCAAAACATGATTATCTGGATATCCAGTACAAATGTGAATTAAAAAATCAGTTACAAAAGATAGAAGAAGATTATATGGCAATTTACAATGAACATAAAAAATGTCTCGAAAATCAATGTGAAGAAGCTAAGTTTAAAAAACATATTTAAGATATTTGAAGACGTGTGACCTACTCGTACGTGAAGATGTTCGCAATCGACAGTTAAAACATGAAGATACTGATACGTCTGAAGAACAGCAAAAGAATGATGAAGATAAAATTCAGTCGATAAATAAAAATATCAAAGACGAATGGAATTCTGTTACATCTCGTCCAACATGCTACACTGATAAAACGTTTTCTGCGGCATATAACGAGTAATTGGAACCGACATGGAGTATCCATGGATGATCCATCGATGTATCATGGGAACCAAAGCCAAATATAAAAGACAAATGGAATTCTGTTACATCTCTTCCAACATGCTACGAACGTTCAGTACCTCTGCAAGTCGAGCCACTAAATAAATGTCTTTCATTGTCACGCCTGCCAGAATTTTTTGGTACTACCCAGATGACTCGAGACAGTCGCTCTTCAGATGAAATCTGGAAAATACTCCCGAGTAACGACGAGACCAAAGAAGAATTCGATGATTATTCTCAAATCTGCAAAATAAACAAAAGTAAATCTGCAAAAAACAACAAAATAATGAATTTTACTGAAAACTTACGAGATTATAGAGAAAACAAGAACTGATAAAACGTTTTCTGCAGCATATATTTCACATAACGAGTCATTGGAACCGACATGGAGTACCAGTTCCCATACCCATATGGACAACACTAAAAAATATTGTCTCCTAAAATCTAGCCATTTAGCCTAAATTAACAGTGGAATGTACATTACTAATAATAAAAAAATCATCGTAATAGACCTACAACATTATATCTTATTGGAGTGCTTACTTAAAAAACTTGTGAACTGTGAACATGTGTGTTACTGAATAATTTTGCACCATGATATAAAACTAAAATTCATCGTAATAGATTTTCTAAAAGAGGTTTTTACTACAGATTTTTACTTGATTAAGGTATACAAAATTTATTTATAATTGCGTATAATGATCATGTATCTATAACTTTTTCCAGGAATGTGTATAATTAAAATTAAAACGGAGAATTTGTACTAAAGTCAAGGAATATCTCTATGTAAGTTGTTTTATATAATTTCTTGATTATTATTAAATTATATTTGATGTTTAATTAACTGTAATGTCTTTTTTTTTTGAGTATTACTTTATGATTCTAATTGCTAAAAGAGAAATAGTTATTATTCAACATCTTTCATAATAATTATTTATTTACAATGCTACTTGATTCTTATAAACATAAAAAAAAAAATTGTTACCTGCAATATATGAAATATAGGTTAAATAATTTCTTTAAAAAGTTTACAAAAACTGAGAAAAAACCTTAAAAGATTACAAAAAAAAACTGAGTAATATAAAATCCGTATTTATTGCAACCAATTGTACAAAACTGAATTCGTCCAACAAACTATTCGTTCCCTGAGGCTCAGTCCCAAAAGCGAATTCAAATTGTAATTTAAAATATCAATAACTTTAAACAAGGAGAAATTCTTTGTTAGGGTATTAAACTCTGTTACTTAGGATAAACTAAATTACGTTGACAACTGCATACTCATTAGCCGTTATAAATTATCAGTGAAAAATAAAAAGTAGATTAAAATCTAAGTTACAATATCAAATTGCAGTTATTCTGATTAATTTGTTCGTTTAATCTTTCATACATCTGTACAGTACTACTTCCCTGACTTATATATACGGGTGTTTCACGAAGAAATGGAAATTATTAACCGTAAGTTGTTTAATGCTTTTTTTTATTCATTTCTAATAATTGATTTTTTTTTTTTTTTAGATGTTATCTAGATGTTTTTAGATATTTTATTTTAATAAAAATGAAATTTTTGAAACTCTTAATGTTAAGTTTACATTATTTAAACAAATTTTCTCATTTTACTTTGTGTACAAAATTTTTTTTGTGTTCTGTTAATTTAACGAAGTAATTATACGTAAAAACAGTGTCTTCTGCAACACCAGTGTTTAGGGATAATAATTTTCTAAAAAATTATAATTATAAGGATATATTTTTAGGAAGTGATTTATTCAATTTTTTGAGTCCAAAATCGTATGAAATCATCAAATTATCCCTTAATTTAAGTTACAAGAAATTCAATACGGCTTCATTTTACGCTTAAAACAGAAATAGATTTCAAAATTTTTCGAAAGTGAAACGTACCATGTTTAGAAGATATTTTTCTTTATTTTTGCTTTTAGAACATCTGAAATAAGTTAAACTACTTCCTGATACACTCTGTAAATGAGTTTTGCTAATGTAAAAATAATGATTGAGGTTTTTGCATGTTTTAGCTTTATGGACTTAAAAATGAAGACATCACTAAAAATTCTTTGTGTTTATACTCGCGCGCGCATATGTGCGTTTGTGCATTCATGTAGTATGTGCGTTACCCCCAAACCTCGTTTTATATATCAACTCCAGAATATCAAAAAAGTCGAAAATTTGCACGATGACATTAAAATTTGGTGTTGACATCTTAAGGAGGGTGTGGTGTGAAAAGCTTCATCTATCGCATTATGAGTTTTATTCAAGACATTTCACAAGTTTAGTTATTTTCTTACCAAAAAAACCTCCAAATGCAGTTTTAGGGAAAACTAATGCAAAATAATATTTTTAAGCTAATCATTTAAGTACCGATCGCTATTGGGGGAGTGACAGCGTTTCAGCTTTTCATAGCGGGGTCCGGGTTTGAATCCGGATGACGCATGGCACTTTTAATACGCTAAAGCTCTCATTTCCCTATTCCCACATATAAGCTTCAAAATCTATGGTGAATTAATAATTTAATTCATCACTATATAATAAATAATAAAAAAGTATGAGTACTATAAAATGAGACAAAAAATACACGAAGTTAAATTTGAAACGAGAAAGGAAAAGAATCACATCTAAGTGAAACGGTCGGAAGAGATAAAGACCAAATACCCGAAAGAATAAACGAATATTGGGAAAAAAGAAAAAGAAGCCAGAAGAAATTATTATTGTGTAGTTCACAGTTAGTTTAACCGCCAAAAAAGTATAATAAAAACATTATTAAAGAAATCCAGAAACAATACAATTTCCGAAATGGAATCATTTGAAGAGAGAAGCTCGATTAGGAGAATTCACTGTTGAGAACACAATACAATACATGCTTGAAAGGATTGAACACTGAATGAAAGTGGATCAGTTGATTATATACTCTAAAAAACAAATCAGTCGATTACTCCGATTGGATGAGGGACCTATAAAAAAAAGGGAATAAATAAACAAAAAAAAAGGAATAAAAAAAGTAAAAAATAAAATAAACATATACTTGTCGGTATTCCCCATTTGAGTGGGCAATTCGGAGAAAGTAAGACCGAGACCCGGTAGAGGGGGGTGGAACCCGGGAACGGTATAACCGGATCCGGTTCATCTCGCACCTGAAGTAAGAGGCAGGCGATAAGAACCAGACCCGGCGGTGCCGACCTGTATGCAGGATTTACAGCTGGTAGGCGGGAAGGCCCGTTAGAGGCAACGGACACTCCCTGGGTTGCGTAATAATTGAATGTAGTTCCGACCCAGGGGGCAGGAAAAAAAAATTAAAAAAGAAACAATACAACCAGTTTTCCACGAAACATTATGGGAAATGTCAAAAGGACGCGGCTGATTTACTGCGGTAGAAATAAATGATAGGAAAGCTTACCTATTCCTGATTTAAAATTTTTATTAGAACATTTTATTTGCAGGTTATAATCTACAGTAGTAAAAAGATATGAAATGTTATTACACAAATTAATTACAGAATTGAAACTGCAAGATTATTTTTGCACTTTTTACTGAAGTATGATTTAATTTTATTGGGTAAAATTAATTGAGCTATAATCATAATTGACTATTTATTAGGTAGGTATCAAAGGATTTTTCGTTTGATAACTGATACACCCATAATTGAATAACAGAATTAGGTAGAGGTTAACGCCAGATTTTTCCAAATTAAAAAAAGACAAGATTTTATTAAATAAAATTTTTTTTTTTTTTAATATACTGATTTCATTGTCATTGCTAACAATAGTACGCTTGAAAGAGTTAATTTTATTAAAATAATAGTTTAATTTTCAGTGATATATTTGTAGAATGTGTAGGACAAACACTGTTTGTTATACGATCAGTCCAACTCCCGTTTCAGTTATTTTATTCCAGTCCCCGTGTAAATGCAGTCAATTCTTCTTTACCGTTTATTAAATACTGATGTGTTTACATATATAAAAATAGTTTTACTAAATTAAAACAATAACATTATCAATAAATATATATATATTTTTGGTGTTTAAAGAGAAAAAATCTTTCTGTAAATTAAACTGGCATAGATCGTAATAAACCATAATTTCAAAAATCATAATTTATAGAATTGACAAGAATTATTTTTTGTTATAGCAGCGTTTTTTTAAAAATTGTTTTAGTTCTTTAAAAATTCATTTCATTTTAATTTTTTTTTCTATTTAAAATTTGAGTAGGTCTATATTAATCCATCTTCGTAATAAATCTAAAATGAAGCATATTTTTTAACATGTACTCGTACGGGTGAGAATCATAGTTTTTCGTAAATATATGAAATCCGATACAGAGAACAAAGTAAAAAACTGTCATCTATTTAGGGTAAACTGAAAGCTTTCTAAAATGTAGAAATTTGTATTATTTATTTATTGTATTCTAATAGAAGTAAGAAAGAATTGAGGAGAATGACGTAATAGACTGTTACTGAGCGAGGGTTAAGGATCTTTGGAATGAGGGATTTATTATACATACAATAATAATCCGTTTCTAAACAAACTTGGCGACAAATATCAAAATCTACGCAGATAATTCCACATTTTGTTTAAAAATAACAATTACCATATATTCTAAATTTTAAAGTTTGGGAAGAAAGCAACTTTGGTTTTGTAGTGTTATAAAACTCAATTTGTTTTTATAGAAAGGATGAACTTTCATCATTTTTATATTTTCCATTTTCTCCGATAACCTCTTTCTATCTATCTGGCGACTTCTCATTCTACGATCATAAAGATTCTGGTCATCATCAGAAAAAAATTGAACCGAGTACGATTTCAGGTTATCGTCATTAGTAAAACTATTAATATTCAAAGAGTTTTGCAAACTTCGAAATAAATGATAATCTGAGAGGCACTAGATTAGGTATGAGATATCACTTCCCGAACAAACTCCAATAATTTTCCATAAGTTATCAAAGACTTGTAACGACTTGCATTATCTTGGTGAAACACGATTCCTTCGCTCTTTGCCAGTCGTGTCGCTTTTCTTTGATTGCTTTCTCCACTTTCATTAGCTGTTAACAGTAAACGTGTGAATTGATCATTTGGTCTCTTGGATGCAGCTCAAAAATACATAACACCTTTTAATCTTACTAAATCGACAGCATGACCTTTTTTTTAGTGCGATTAAGATTCAATGTGGCTTGTGTTTGTTATCACGCCTGGACCGTGATCGTTTTTGATTTATTACAGATGATCCACTGTTTTTCATCACCGAGTGATGATTTGTTTTAAAAAGGAGTTAACTTCATCGCGTTTGAAATGTGTATTGCAAATATTGATCCGTTATGTTAAGCGAGTCTCTTTCAATTCATCTGGAACCCAAACATAGAGCTTCTCAATGAGTCCAAGATATTTGATGTGTTTTTAAATTTTTGTGTATATACACTTAACCTCTCTGGAATATCTCGCACAGTTATATGATGATCCGATTCAATTACAATTTTGGTTCGGTTTTCATCGACTTCAATTAGTCGAACAGAACGTTAGTCTTGGATCTGTGAGTAAACAATTCTCAGAATTGAATTTTTTAAACCGATTCTGGAACGTGCGATCTGTTCATGGCGAGCAACACCACGAAATTCTCTTATCTCTTTGTGAGCCTTAGCAGCTTTTTTATCTTTACCGAAATAAAAAAGTAAAATATGTCTAAAATGTTCGTTTTAGCACTTCGTGTTAACAATGACCATAAACTAACAGGTTCAAAGAAATTTATATTTACCGCTGAAGTATGCTAAAAATAACAGCTAATAAAGGAGCCAAAAGAAAAAATCATAATATTGACACAAAGTTTTTCAAATAAACATAAAACTATCCATTTGGGAAAACTGAAATTCCTTTCTTGTCAACCCGAATATATAACATTTTCAAAGATTGTTTATTATTCGAACAGGCATTAAGTTATGTAAAATTATTTATTACTTGCGTAGTCCACCGGGCTGGTCTTGTGGTTAACTTGACATCGCAAATCAGCTGATTTCAAAGTCGAGAGTTGTAAGGTTCAAATTCTAGTAAAAGGGTAGTTACTTTTATACGGATTTGAATTCTTGATCGTGGATGCCGGTGTTCTTTGGTGGTCGAGTTTCAATTAATTACACTTCTCGGGAGCGGTCAACCTGAGATTGTACAAGACTACACCTCATTCACATTAATACATATCATCATGTTCATTCATCCTCTGAGGTAATACCTTACGGTAGTTCCGGAAGCTAAAGAGAAAAAGAGAGAGAGATTTATTACTTACGCAATCTTTTATCACTATGACTTCAGTGGACTTCAGTTCAACAATACATTCACTTGTGATTTCAGTTTTATATAGGTCGTTTCACGATCTACGTTGTTTTGGGTACAGTTTTAAAAATAATGCCTGCAAATTGTCCTGACGTCCAGTAAAAAAAAAATAATTTATTCTGTATACACCAAATTTAATGAAGTAACGTTTTGTAAGTACTTATTTTGATTGGTACCAAACTACTACTTCTAAAAAGGTATCTGTTGTATGTTGCAACACAAGAAGTGACGGAAAATGTGTCGGGTCAAGATAAGTTACTGAATATAATTTTTTAATATTTCCATTTATTTAATACGTTTAAAATTGCCTTAAAAAATAATTTAACTAAATACGTCCTTATTTAGAGATGTGGTTATTGTATTTCGCAATAGACAGATAATTTAAATAAGGTTTAATTTTATTTAATCGTAAAAAACAAAATTAAAAATTGTTTTTTTGCAACAGCTTTACGAAATTAAAATAAAATACAGAAACTATATTTCTCTCGATACAGGTTTTATTTTATGTAGGAATAACTATTTTAACGGTCAAATTTTGAAAATATCTTACTTCACCGATGTTTGGATCCCTTTTA
>JAAAKQ030107525.1:3272-16518 GCA_010016005.3 Zanna intricata
TGGATGCTGGCATGAACACACAAGTCAATTTCTGTTGGATTTGTAGATTCATGGGAATTACAGGTAATGAACGAGCAGATTCCACTGCTAAAAATGCATGTAATCAACTTCCCTTCACTACTCATGTTGCTACTGTATAAAATAATCTCTTTGAGCAAAGTGTCAATGTGACTGGACGGCTGCCATTGATAACAAACTGCGCCACATTAAAGATATTATGTTGCCATGGGACTGCTCATACAGAAAAATTTGTTGGGAGGAAGTGGTCCTATCTGTTGATTGCGATTACGCCGTACCAGAGTCGCACACAAGTATCTGATGACAGCAGAACACGCACCACTATGTGCATGATGCAACTGCTACATGACTCTGCACCACATATTTGAGGATTGTATATGTTATGGGGTGTTGCAGTCGTAAATTTAAATTACATAGAAACATTCACCAAATTCTAGATAATAATAAGGAAGTTTTAGACTGGGTGTTGCTATTTTTGTGAAGTGTTAATATTTTACACAAAACTTTAAATTGTGCCATATAGTTTTTTATAGTGCTGAAGAATTATTTTAACGTGATACCAGTTGTAAGTTTTTGTTTAATTTTTTAGGTTTTTCGTAGTTCTAGTGTTTTGTTTTACAATTTCTTTTTCTTTTATAAAATTTTACTCCAGGTGATAATAAAGCCAAAGCATTTTCCCCGCAAAACAAAAAAAAAAATTAACACTGTGGACAAGGAGAGCCAGACCTGAGAAATAACTCAGGATTTGGTCGATAGGGCTCTTTGCTTTGTTGAGTGAAGGAGCTTGACAAGGTCATCAATTCGCACTGGGGAAAGGAATTATATCGAAAGGTTGTCTATAAGAAACAGGTGAAAGGGAATAAACAAACACATATACTGTTAATCAAATTATATTTCTATTATTCTGAAAAATAACAAATGAATATTTAGAAAACTTAGTTAGTAAATATAATTCATACTACAACAAACATTTTTTGGTAAAATTTTGTGGTTCATTAACTTTCCTATTTTCTGTAGAAGTTCATATTTTTCATCAGCATTATTTGAAGAGTACAGGTAACAAGGAGGCAAGTCCAAAATTTTGATAATTGACACTGCTATCTGGTGGCTTAAACTGTGTACTTTTATGGGGTACACAGTGAAAAAATGGTTAGTCACAAAGATATATGAATTGTAAATACATACGTATACAAGGGAAAAAATCCATTTAATAAAGGGAAAAAAGGAGGCAAGTCCAAAAATCCTTGTGAAAACAACTTATTTTATTAAGTTTATTTCAGGTTATGTGTGTTTTTTGATGATATCTATTAGTGATTTTATGCTGTAATTAATGAACATTTTTTCAGTATTTGCAAGTATTAATTGTTTTATTGTATACTTATATAAGAGTTATTTTAGTTAATAATAGTTTTTAAGCATTATACTTGATATTTATTATGTAATCAATAAATATTATTCATAAATATAATGGTGGAAAAATGAAAGATCAAGTGAAATTAAAAAATCGTAAAAGGTATGGAAGAATTGCTGATGCCAATAAAAATACATAAATAATTTCTGACAAAATTTTTTTTGACAAAATTTCTTAACTTTTTGCTAATAAAAAACTTGGCTACATTTGTCATGGTTAATGTGCAGCAAAGAAGGTCAAGAAAAAATGAAGATGATGCTGCACTCAGGGTCAAAAGTTATAAATATATTCTTAAGGTTAGTAAATGAAGCCAATGCAAGAAAAATTAAGTGTGCCAGAAGGTTTTCATTTTCCTTCATGGAATGTCTAAAAAGAGGATTGAAAATATTTAGAAATCTTTAAAAATAAATGGTTTTGCATTAAAAGACTTACAAAAGATCCACAAAAAGCCACCAGACAAGTTATAAAATGTAATGGTTAATTATATTACTAGACATGTAAAGAATTTTAAAGGAAGAAAGAGTCACCACAGTTTTTTAAAGACTAGGAAACTTTATCTGCCAGAAGAGCTTGATATAAAAAAAATGTACAATATGTAGTTTGAAGTACAGCCCCCCTGTCTTGTATGAAACATATCGAACAATATTTAACAAGGGCATTAGAATAAAATTTGGTTATACTTACAGTGATAACATTAGCATTTGCAATTCATAAAGTTACACTGAAAGACTTGAAACTGAAATTTTCAAACAATATCTGTGAGAATACAAAAACTAAAATATTGAAAGAAATAAAACAGTTATAGATATTCTTGTTCACAAGAAGAAAGTTCAGATCTTCTATAACAGAAAGAAAGAAGCCCGACTACAGAGCAAAAAATATGTTCACATTGTGTTCATTAGTCTTGACCTTCAAAAAAATTTGCCTTGCGTAAATATAACAACAAATAATGTTATTACAATTGGCATTGTCATATTATTCATTTAATATACATATGTCAGATGGCAAATCAGTGTTTTATGTATACCCAGAAAATATAGAAAAGAAAAGTACTAATGAAGTTATTTCATTCTTTCATAATTTTATTATTAATTTAATGGACAAAATTTAAATATTCTTTGTGACTCATGTCTTGACAAAATAAGAATTACACTATGTTTTGTTATGCCTGATATGGTTCATGAAGTTAAGCGTTTAAAATCAATTAAATTTACATTTCCTACCAAAGGACATTCGTACCTTGAGTGCAATCTATGGCCCATATCAAAAATTTGATTGAAATGCAGATTTCCAAGAAAAAATACAATGATCTACCAGAGCTGATCAAATTTTGTTCAGGTGATGCTAAAAAGTATTACTAAAATTTTCCATGTAAATAATAAATTAGACTCTCAGAATATGTATTATTTATTAAACTTGGAAATTAAGGGACTAATCAAGACTGAACATTTTTCATATTATATTTAGTTTAAAAACTGTAATATATCTTTACAGTTTCATATAGTAGCCTTACTATTAATAAAAATGTATTCTTACAATAAACTGTTTTTCATCAGTTTGTTATTACTTATTTCCTTAGACTTGCCTCCTTCTTCCATTGTAAAATATGAGGTATGGTATTTAAATCATTTAATAATCTTTATTTTACTTTTTGATTTGGCAAAATATGACACGTTGTAGTCAGTTATATATAGCTTCCAGATACGTGTGAAGCTCCAAATTCTTCCTTATCCAAGTTATTGGATTTCACATTTTAAAAAGAGTCCACTAAAAATCATAAAAAGGTGACTTGCCTTCTTGTTCCTCTGTACTCTTCATTTATTATCCAAATTTTTTCTTGTGTACGACCTAAATTTTCCATAGAGTAATAAATATATGGGGCTGCATCATCTTCCACATTTAATACATGGGAATTTAATTTTATGGTTGCGTGACTGATTCATTTTTTTGTATTATTGCGTCTTATTTACAATTAAAAGATTACATAAATAATAAATAGTCATTTAAATTAATTTATTTTAATACATGATTATTTAAAAACAAAAAATACAATTTTTTTTTACAGTTTGGAGATTGCCGTTTTTTTAATTATGATTCAGTTTATGCTAGTTTATTGTCAATTTTTAGATTTCTGCACCAGTTGTAGTATGCATACAAACAGGAACTTGAATGGGAGAACAACTGTTATCTAATGCATGACCCATCTCATGCTTCAACATTTTCATCAAGTTAATATTGCCCTCACCTTCATTCCACCATCATTCACCTTCAAGAAAGAGGTTTTAAACCGGCTAATTTTATTTCTTCCACATATTAGTATTTTACATAATATTATTTTAAAATTTAATGTTTAATTTCATTATTTACTGTTTTTTTTTAGATTTTATCTTATATTTTTAATATATTAGATTGAATATTTTTTTTATTTGTTTTAATTTTGTATATATTTTAGATTTTTTTCTGGACAATGGTAACGTGAAGACGTTCTTCGCACTACCCCTACAAAAAAAAAATTACCATCAAGATCTTAACTCCATTTTTCCTCAGCTACTATACAGATTTCCATAGGGATGTTCGCTTCATTAGGAAAATATACAGGAACTAATGTTCTTCGTGATCTATGTCTTCGTTCAAAGACATTTGATAGAATGTCTGTGGTTTTTAATGCATGTGTACAATACTTACCTGAATTAATGATATCGTATTCGTTATAATCACGGATGATTGTGGATGATGTGTATTTTTTTCACTCTTCAAACTCTTTTTTATCACTTGAATTTTCTAAGAGTAGCAAGGGCATTATATCACTTCAGATCGTGTTTTTCCAAATAGTCTGTGAAACCGTGTGCGATACCAAATCGATTACAACAAATCTCGCTGTACGAATAAGGGGTTTATGTTTGAGAAAAAGTCTGCTCGCTATAAATACTTCTGAAAATCACTATTTAACTACAAAGCATTAATAAATATAGCAGAAATATTGGTGTCGTTAGTTACTACTCGAAGAACGTAGCCGTTTGAAAGGCGTTCTCCTCGTCCGCCGACATGATAAAAGGAATATTTCTATCGACTGATAAATATGATACACATCTTAATTTTTATCGCAGCAAAGATCATAAAGAAAAACATGTTTGAATAGATTTAATCAATCAGATGTTATATTAATGTTACCCCTCGACGTAAGAGTGCTGCTTTTAGTCTCGTTATTCAGTGGAAAAACCGGCAAGCTAGCTTGTACGATTCTGTACACATTTTTTCAATTTAGTAATTGTAACTCTAATTTTAACTCCAACTAAGACTCAATTTTAATTTAATTTACAACGTACAATTAATATTTTATTTTAAAGAAATTAAACAAGAACGTTTGCCTATAATTATCAAATACAGTGCGTAATTATAATGTAAATATATTAGTATTTTTATGCTTGTTTCATTCATTTGAATGATGACGTAACAAAGATAACAATGTTGATATACAACAACAGTACTGGACATGAAAAACGAGCTATTATCACGATGAAATTTTGAGGGTATTTATTTAAAAATGCAGTGCATTATCATCCGATATATCATAATCAAGTTTTTAATGCATCACTACGGAAATTTATCATATAAACGTGCATTCACAGGATTTATCATTAACATTAGGTAACAAACGAGTAAACAAATTAATTAGCAAACAAGTTTGGGCAATATCATCAGTCATATGTAACAATCTTTCCGATGACACTTTACGACGATTTCAAACTTCAACAAGCGCCAATTTTTTCATATATTTATATTTTTTTATATTTCATTGTAATTTATTTATTTATTTTTGGATCTCGTGAACATTGTCTGATGGTCATACGAGTATGATCATTTCTTCATGTATTTTCTTTTCCTTTCACACGTATCATGAACTTTTGATCTTGCCGAAGAATTGATATAACTTTTTTGACCTTGTCCTACAAACGGATTTATTACACCACTGCTATCTAAAGAGTAATAGTAAATGGTTGTAAATTTTAGCTTGTAAAGCCTTTTATACATTATAAATTTTTGAGAATAGTAGTTCAGTAATAGTGAGTGATAACCTATAGAGATGGAAAGTAAAGGTTTTAAAGAAGATACAAAGTCTAGTGAAAAAGAGTGAAATAACTGGTGGATGAGATGTATAACGCGTCATCGCAAATCAGCTAATATCAAAGTCGAGAGTTCTAAGGTTCAAATCCTAGTAAAGATATTACTTTTATACGGATTTGAATACTAGATCTTGAATACCGGTGTTCTTTGGTGATTGAGTTTCAATTAACCACACTTCTCAGGAGTGGTCGACCTGAAATTGTACAAGACTATACTTCAATCAAATTTATACATATCAACCTCTGAAGTAATACCATACGGTAGTTCCAGAGGTTAAACATAAAAAGAGAGAGAAATAACAGAAGTTGAGTCGGAGCAGCCCATGGAAGGACAACCCAACTGGTTGGTCTAGTGGTTAAACTCATTGCAAATCAGCTGATTTTGAATACAAGAGTTCTAAGGTTATGGAAGGATAATAATTGGAAAGTTTTCAAGATAAAAATTTAGACTGTTACATCCGATCATACGCGTATTTACAAATATAATATAAATCGTGCAAACCGATTTTTTTTAGAAAATTAACTATTTTAATTTACCCTTGTTTTTATATTCGTGAATTTCCAGTCTTAGCTAGAAAGAATATTTTTGTATTATTCTTACAAAATAAATTAATTAAATCCATCTTTATCAAATCAGGCAACAGAACCTTTTCATGAAAATCATCACAACACAATAGATTAAAGAAAAATTCTTATTGTGTTTCCATTGCCATTTTTAATAAATGACCGAAACGTTTAAAAAAAATGTTAATAAATGACCGAAACGTTTAAAAAAAATGTTCCACTTTTTTATTTAAAAGATTTTAGTCAGGAAAATAATATTATTCTATTGATTTTTTTTTTAACTAATAATTTTTTTTTAAAAAAACTTTGATGTTTTGCATCCAGTTAAAAATTTGCATTCTAAACACGTCTAAAAATTGCACATCCATAAACATACAGATAAGTTAATGTATTTAATTATCTTAATATAGGTCTACAAAATTCATATTTATGAGTGCTACTAAATAATGGTGTAACAGTTAATTTTTTTTATGTTAAAAATTCGTTTTAAAATTCTTATGGAGCTCCAACAGATGACATTATATTTTAGACGGGAATAATTATATGAAGGCATACAAAATATTTAATAATGATCAGCTTAACACTTTATTCAGGCAGTGTTTCAAAGCAAGGCAATACGGTTTTTGAATTTATTATAAACAAAATAAATTTGATCGTCCTAAAAGAGCTGCCATCTAATAAAACAATCAGATGTTTCACTTTATGGAAAATTAGATTGCTATTGTTACCATTAATGAGAATTTTATGCACGCGATTAGTGTGAATTTAATTGTGGGTAAAGAAGGTGATCCTCAAGAAAAGGAATTCATCGGTGGAAATACGGTACGAGGGGAAATATCATCCTAGTGTACTTTCTTTAAATATTCTTAAAATATTTTAATTTAAGAAATCCAAAGTTCTCTAGCCATGAAATATAAATTTAAATTATATAACCAGATTTAAATTTCTTTTTTTATTAAAACCGATGAATTTGATTATTTCAAAATTTATATAAAAAATTTACATTCGGCTTGACACGTTATGCAAGAAAAAACAAGTGCATCTTAAAAAAAAGTCAGTGTATTACTTGATATGTATTTTATTTAAATAGATTTTTTAGTAACAAAGGATACTCGTTTAGCTATATTTACATATATATGTGCAAAAATCATCATCCTAATTTTTTTACGGTTGTAAAAATTTACCTATAAGTAATGGAACTGATGAATCGTCCTCCACTATTGCAAATAGAAATGGGTGATCAGCAACAAAATTAATATCGGGATCGACTGATGGATATGAAAGGTTAATTATTTTATGTCCTAAAATTAGAAACATAAGGATTATTTCACGTACATAAAAAAAATTATTTACTTTTATCATAATATTAAGTAAGCAAACACAATGAACTACCATTCAACATATAAACAAAAATTTTAATAGATTGCAAAAAAATTTTCAAGGATTATTTATTCATTCGAAAACATGAATTTTTTAATCATTACAAAAAATTTAAAAATATATTCTGCAAAAAATAAAAAAGTATTAATCTGAAATACTAGTATAAAGCTACTTTTTAACGATTTGCACAAATAATTTCAACAAAACAATCAACAAACTTCATAATAATCTTTAAAATAATTAATGTTCAGTTGCTATACAACAAAATATGGTACGTATTTACAATCTGTATCAAGCATATATGTTTTGCAAAAAAATAAAAATAAATTGTATTGTATAAAAAAATAAATTTTAATACAAAACAAAATTACGGGTTTTTGTTTTTTTTTAATTTATTATTAACAAACAAAACACATCAGAATAAAGAAGTGTTTCATTATTCTCTGAGTGTTTAGCACATTGTTCATTTATAGGTTTATTTATTTTGTTAGGCTATATATAATATACTCTCACTTTCCTCTTTTTTAAGCCTTCAATATAGCAGCAAGTTGTAAACCTTTTCGCACATGTATGTAGGAAAATATAAATATTTTATTATAATAAAACATCCGGCAAAAATTGGATAAAATACTCAATAAAGTAAAAATTAGAAACATACCTTGAAAAATCAATACCGTAAGATTTATTTATTTATTAGCACAAAGAAAATGTATGGGTGTAAGTACGGGAGTGCATGAGTGGTCTGTGACAAAGAAGGACTTCCATTAACCGTTTAATGTCATTGGAATCAACTATCTAAAACGCTTTCCTTCTCCGCCAGCGCCTCGTCGCTATCTTTTTTTGATATTAGAAAAGCGTATGATTCAGTCTGGCGACGTGGTATTCTTAACACTCTTAAGGAACGGGGAATCAAGGGCAGTATGTTTGCATTTATTAGGGGTTTCTTGAATGACCGAACATTCCGTGTTCGGGTAGAAGATTCTCTATCCGGTAGTGCCACCGTACTTCAAGGAAATGGTGGATGAGAAATAACGTAAAGTTGAGTTGAAGCATCCTCTGAAGTAATACCTTACGGTAGTTCCGGGGGCTAAACAGATAAAGAAAGAGCCTATGGAAGGACTATGCAGTGTCCTGTCTGAGAAATTCCAGTAGACCGGGCCTTAACGGTGTGCCGGCTGCCGTATTGATGGGATTCCTAGGTAAAACACCCAGAGCCATCCTTAAATTGTTCAACGATCAGCTGGAGAACGGCCATTTTCCTGATTGCTGGAAGAAGTCCAGAGTTGTGTTTATCCCCAAGAGATGGCACAAGAGAAACTATCCCCAAGAAAACGAGGTCAGAAGAGGCACTTGGCGTACCCGGGGCATTCCGGCGTTAATCTTATTAGACATCTAGAATGCCTTTGGCTTCCATTCCATATGATACCGCCATTGAAGCAATCAAGGATAAGGGGATCAGCTCGCCTAGTTAGACAAATATCTCAATATTTTCAAACCGGCGTTCGACCATCGAAACAACCGATGGTCAAAGAGAATGGAGTATTTACGGAGGGGTGCCTCAGGGCTCGGTCCTGAGCACTCTCATTTGACTAATCGTATCTGATAATATATTGAGACTACGGTTGCCGGAATACACCAAGCTGATTGCCTATGCCGATGATTTGGCGCTAATGGTTGAAGGAGATGAACCTCGAAACGGAGGTGTCTAAAAGAGGAAACGATGCCCTTTTTCTCAGTAGCAGTTAGATGAGAGACTACGGATTTCAATTTGCGCCGGATAAGTCGCAACTAATTACTAATTAGTATACATCTGTTACGGGTGGTCTCCGCATATCGGAGATGAGGGTTTGTGCGTTCTGGCTGGTATCGCACTGACAGATTTGCTTACCGAGGAGCGGACTAACTGCTGTCTACGCAGCGAAAAGAATGAGGCCAAACAATAAATATGAGTGAAATGGGACGCAAGGGCTAAAGCTACCAAGAGCTAGCTGGACCAAATTACTAATTGTACATCTTGATTGTTGGCTTAATAGAGCACATGGTAAAATGAACTATTATCTAACACAATTGATAACAGGACATGGGTGTTTAATCGACGTATCACCTCCGAGAGCATATATTGCATCGACGTTAACACTGTTGAACATCTTTTTTTCGTGTGTCCTGGGTGGTCCAATTCACGACAAATGAACCGGATAGAACATCTTAACCACGATAACTTGGTGCCGTAAATGCTTCAGTTACATTAGAACTGGAATAGAGTTGAGCCCACAGCTAGTTAAATAATTTCACATAAAGAGGATTATGACAGACGCCTTTTAACAACCATTGATTGACTATTTTTCTATTTGTTAGGACGTGTTTCTCCCGGTTTCGGCGCTTCTGGGTTGGGATGGAAAGCTCCGATCGGGAGGGGCGGCATGCTCAGGTGTGTCGGTTCCAATGATCGTCCGTTGACTCCACAATTCCTTGCCCCAGACTGCGAGCTTGTAACTCGAAAAAAATAAAAATAGGGGTTAAAGACTCGAACCGGTGGGGGGGGTTCGTACTCGTATGGGCGCTCCCCATTAGAGTGGGCATAGGGCCAAAAGAAAAGACCGAGTCCCGGCCGCTGGGGGCGGATGTTGGGTACGGCCGGGTCTGACCGCTCCGCCTCCGGTGGTTTGAGGCATGGCAACAGAAGATCCAGTTCAGGTGAGGTTGTGCTGCCGTGCCGGATGAACAGCCGGTGAGCGGGGAGGCCCCATTTGAGGCAGAGACACTCCCTTGGGTTAAGCAATACTTAATTGTAGGTCCAACCCAGAGGAGAAGGAAAAAAAAGCCAATGGAAGGACAACCCACCGGATAGGTCTAGTAATTAAACTCGTCAACGCCAATCAGCTGATTTCGAAGTCAAGAGTTCTAAGGTTCAAATCCTAGTAAAGGCAGTTACTTTTATTGGGATTTGAATATTAGATCGTGGATACTGTTGTTCTTTGGTGGTTGGGTTTCAATTAATCACACATCTCAGGCACGGTCGACCTGAGACTGTACAAAAATACACTTCATTTACATTCATACATAGCATCCTCACTCATCCTCTGAAGTAGTACTTTACGGTAATTCTGGAGGCTAAACAGAAAAAGAGAGAGAGAGTGCCTGTGGAAGGACAAAGCAAGGGAAAATTATATAAGTTGTACGTGTCCAAACAATATCAGAAGAGCACTTATAAATGTATTTTCTAGAAAACTGGATAACAGAAGAAAGAGAGGTAGTGAGAGAATGATAGTTGGGTTGGAGTGAGGAGATAGAAAGGGATTGTTTAGTGGCAGGTTGTTTGTAGGAATGTAATGAGAGTGGCCAGAGTCTTCCATGGACTGTACTGAATAGAAACAAGCAACTACGTTGCATAATTGTATAAATTCTACTTATTTAACCATATTTTACATAAAAAAGTAGAATATTTATCGCATGTAAACCATAGCTTAATACTTATGTAAATGAAATAAAATCATTAATCAAATGAGATATTATAAGTAATATAAAATATGTAATATATGGCAGCATTAAGACATAACCTATCCGCTTTAACATTACGATGGCGAGTATCAAGAATATTAACAAATAAAAGCAATAAAAATAACTTAGGCGATGATAAAGCCAAAGCGTTTTTCGCCCACAAAAACACAAAAAAAAAATAAATAAATAAAAGTAACATTTTTACGAATAGAAGATTTATATTAAACAAAATTCACTCATTTTCTTATTTAGTTTAATGAAATTACATTATGTATTTATTTATACAAGATGCGGCTGAAATAAATAAATTTTTATTCTAATCGGATCATAATTACTGTTGTTAATTACTGCTAAAAAGGTATGTTTTTAGTGATTATGGTGGTTAAGTGGCGGGCCATAAACCAGTAACTCACAAAGTTAAGATAGAACTCTAAATTGTGTCACTACTGTTTACGCTAAGAACATTTTGAGTTACGATTATTAAAAATTTAGGAATTTCCTACAAAATCATCACAAGAGAATTAAATTAAAAAAAAAAAATTGTAATCCATAATCCTAATAAATGATGACAATAATATATTTACTTAGATGTTGTCAACTTATATAGATGAAAGTTTGAAATTCATTACCATTAACATCAATATTCGGTGGAACCCCCATGTCAGTTTCTCTCTTAACTATTTCTAAAATAAAATTAAACATTTTAACCTCCCCCTCCACCGACAGGAAGTGTTATTCATTAAGACTTTGGGGATTGGCATCCCGAATGGCTTAGCCTCTAAAGCTTTTCAATTAGAAAACGAGTGGTTCGTACAGGATGGAGCCAGGACGCACACAGCTAATGTTATTTTAGACTTTCTACATGAAAATTTTAACGTAAGTGTCATTTCAAATCGATTTCCTAATCGTTTTGCGTGTGGAAAGAACTGTCTCCCGAACTATCCTGATTTGATCCGTGTGATTATTTTCTTTTGTGATTTCTAAAGGAAAAGATTTTCCATAAACATCTTCATACAGTGATGGAAATGCGGGTGCTGATCATCGAGGCGTTGCAACGAGATAACCGAGGATATGTGTCGTAGAGTTATTAATAACAAAGAAGTTCGTACTGAAGAAGTTGTTAGACGTGATGGTATTCATATTGAATATGTGATAAGCAGAAAATAATCTCCAGGTATATAGTAAACGTGTTGTATTTTACTTCTCCGGTATTGCGATTCAAATAAATATTTTTTAACAAAACCAAATTTTGGGTTATTTTGTGCGTCACTCTGTATAAAAAAGTTGAATGTTAAATAAATCTAACTACATGTTTAATTACTATTAATTATACGGAAGATAAACCTTCTCTTACATAAAGAATTTATTACTCCAAGCATTAATTTCTGACCAGTATTAGTTTTTTTTAATTTCATTTCTCAAAAATTCCATTAAGAAAATCCAAACTTTATCTTTGGCATGTTACATACACATACGTTTTTGAAGATTTTTGCAGGAAGTGCACGTATAAATACATAAATTCATTTTAAAATCTTTAGGTTATAAAACTAAGCTATTGTTAGGCGTTGTAACAACGAAGTGAAAGTACGCCGGCAATCCATAATTACTTAAATTTTTAATTCCTTCACCACTAATGAACTAACAATACACTTTAGACTAGCAGATTTATAAGAAATATAGACACTCGTAATTATAAAAAACAAATGAACTAGTAGGTATATGGAAATTATGGAATAATATTGTTTCAATATAAGTCACCATAACTAGAAAAACATTTTATTGAAATGTTATCACACAACATTGTGTGAAGGAATATAAATCTTGTGAAAGAATAAAAATCTTGTGATGAAGGAATAATTATAAAAAAAAGGTAACGCATTTTTCAATTTTAATTAAAAAATCTTGATATTCTGCTGAAGAATTAAAATTTTCAGCGGTAAGTAGGTTAAATACAAATGGTGTAGAAGATTATAAAATAAATTAAAGTTTAATATTTGACTCATCTTATAACAGTACTGACACCAAGGAATAATTTTAAAAATATTTTGACTGGGTATATACAAATCAAAAATATTATAAACAATATACCTGTAGCTGTTGTCCCCCCCATCGTAACTTCAAAGAATGCTTTATGAACTAAGTTACTAACAGCAAATTCAGATTTAGACAACCTGCTGAAATCTGACGTAAAGAAGAATATTTCATTCAAGCCAATCTGAAAATAATTAACAAGCGTATATATATATATATA
>JAAAKQ030107525.1:20080-32557 GCA_010016005.3 Zanna intricata
AAAAATGTTGGGGGTGGAACAAACTGCATAAGTGCCGATATGAGTTTCGTGTGTGTTTATATATATATATATATATAGAGTAGATGAACACAGTTGTTTTTAAAAACATAAAAAAATTAATATTGCGGAACTTCACAAAATTTAACCTTTCACTTTATAAAAGTCGAAATGTAAATAAATACTATTATAAAAATAACAGCCCTATGTATCGGATTTAATTCAAAGTACTCTCTAAATACAGTAGTTGGTTCAAAACACCCTTAACTTTTTTTCTACTGGTCACATGGAGAATTTCAATAGCTTTAAAATTTCTCCGGACAACGAGGACCATTATGCAATAAACCGCGCGTTCAGTAGTTTCCAGTAAATCGGTCCATAGTTGATTAGTCTATAGTGGACATATATACAAACATTGCCTTTTATATATACTGTATATAACTGGATTTAATACTTATATAATCGACCTTTGTTCGGAGCTGTTATTTGTAAATAACTTTCTATATTAATAGTGTTAGTATCGTTAAAGAAACATATTCTGTATATTTTTTAATATAAAATGAAATGTAAATGATGTAATTATTATAATAATGTAATTATTAAAATAATATAATAATTATTACCACATGAAATCTAATATAAAATATAAATATTAAATGGAATAGAGTTTTAATAATTTCCATAATATTTTGAATGATTTTTTTTTTTTTTTATTATTTTTCTGACAGATTAGATTTTATTGATAGCAGATGAGTTAAGAATTATGAAATATAAAAGCGAATGTTTTTTTAAGGGGGGTAGTCAATCCAAATTTTTTATTTTTTGGGGATTTTTTTGCTGTTCTAGTTTGAAAATGAACTAGTATCTAAATGGAAATTATGGTATCAAAAATCATAACTATATTTGATTTATAATCCCTAAAATTGTGGGTGGGGGTAAATAATCGTCATTTATTCTAGAAACATAATTCGTTAATCCAAACAAATAGAAATTTTTGCTTTGTGATCTGTAGAGACAGGTTTGGTTTGTCAGTTTTCGCTACGTATGTCGGAAAAAAGTTTTTTTGCGAAAATAACAAAAATTATAACGTTTCCTTGATATTTTATTTTTTATTTAATTTCATTTGAATTATTTTAAGATAACCTATCTACAGATCACAAATCAAGACTATGTGCAATTTTTTAAAAATAATTATTGAAATGTCATGCGTACAAGTTTAGTTATAACGTTTCTTGCGTTTTAAAATCCTGGAAAAAAGTTTCAGAAAATGTAAAAAATATTTTTAGTACATAATTGATAGATTCAGTCGCAGACTGCTGTAATCTTAAAATAATCCTGACCCATTGGTTTTTGTCGGTTCCATATTATAATTTTCTTTATACACTAATAAACCAATCAAATAAAAAATGTTATAAATATAAACAAAAAAAGAAAAGGAAATGTCTTATGTAACTAATACATAACCCGTATACAATACGTAATATAAATACTACAATCAAAATGTTTTAAAAACGGCACGTTATTTATCCCAAAGAATTGCACAATTTGAAATAAAAAATCAGTAATTAATAATAAAATGTAAATAATTTACGTGACAAATCCAAAACATCAAAAATCCAAAAGTATTTGTCAAAATGTTACACAGTAAACAAAACTGTACGATACAATCAAATAACTCTACTGCTCAAAATATAGTGTCACTATCAGTTGGGAAAAATTTGTACTAAAAGAGAAAATAAGCTTTAAACCAAAATCTGCTCTTTTTCTGTTTAGTCTCCGGTAGTAAGTCTACGGTAAGATATTAGTTCAGAGGATGAATGAGGGTGATATGTATGAATGTAAATGAAGTGTTGTCTTGTATAGTCTCAGGTTCGACCATTCCTGAGATGTGTGGTTGATTGAAACCCTACCACCAAAGAACACCGGTATCCTCGATCTGGAATTCAAATCCGTGTAAAAGTAACTACTGCCTTCACTAGGATTTGAATCTTAGAGATCTTGACTTCGAAATCAGATGATTTGCGATGACGAGTTCACCACTAGACAACACGGTGAATTTTAAAACAAGACGTAAAAAACTTCTTATCACTGTGCAAACCCGAGAAAATTTTTTTTTTAATTTTTCGATTAAAAAGAAGAAATATCACCTAGCAATGACCAATAAATTTTTTTTTTTCATTTTCAATATTCAGTGTTAAAATACAGAAAAAATAATTACAACACATTAAAGAGCAGATATTAAAGAATCAATAAATAGAAAAAGAAAATGATTTTTTTTAGTGAAAATCTGGGATGACTATCCCCTTAACATGTTTAATTTAAATAAATATGACAAAGGGATACATGTTTACTTTAATTAAACATGCTTTGTTAAATTTAATTTCGGTGTAGTATTATTAATCGTGTACGTTGGACTTGTGGTAATGATTCTTAGAAATAAAAATAGTCAAAAATTAATGTCACCATTACGATCAAATTGCTAAATATAGAACTAAAATTCTGGCTAGTTAAGACAAGATCAAAGAAAGGCCTTCCTTTATAACACTGGTCAACAAAAAATTACTTTTTTTTGTTCTTTTACTTTTTTTTTTTGCTCTTTTGTCACAAAAATTATAATATGTGTAATTATTAGTATTTTTTTACATAGAATTTAAAAATTTAACTGGTTTTTCACTATTACACAGGGTTTTTGAGTGACGAGTGATTTAAATTGTTTAGTTTTTTACACAATACAATAAAATACATGTTTACTTAGCAGATGAAAGTGTCAGTTTTCTTGCCATATTTTCTTTTTTTGTTGTATTCTATTTCAAGTCTATATATTTTAAGTGTCCAACAATAATCTGCAAGCATGTTTGGACACCACTTTCCCTAATATCGTTTTTCTATAGTTGAAATGTCCTGATGGAATCGCTCCCCACGTTTGTTGCTCACTGCTCCAAGATTTTCTGGAAAGAAATCCAGGTGAGAATGCAAGAAATGGATTTTCAGTTACATATTGCACCTCACGAGTCTGTATGATGTTAAAAGATCATCTACTATTTCATTGTAATTTTCTTCCTTATGATTTCCTAAAAGTTTTTGCAGACATTCTTCAATGATGTCCAAGCAGATTTCTCGACCTCATTCGATTGATTGTCATTTCTCATTCAAGTTATTATGTTTTATCATTTCCCATATTCATAATTTAATCTTAGCTTCAATACATACTCTCTTTGGCCAATCCTGTTTTATGTAGTGATTAAATCTACCTCTATATCCCACTCACACAGAAAGCAGCAATACTTAGTGTAACCAAGCTGTAGTCCCAGTAGAAGTGTAATAACTTTTAAATCACCACATATATGCCATATAATTGTTTATAGTTTATTTTGTTCAGTAACAGTTCCATGCTTTCATAAGTATCTTTCATTTTGGCAGCTTGGGAAAATGGTATAAATGTGTTCCCAACATGAAGAAGTACAGCTTTCATGCTACTCTTTGAAGAATCTATAAGTAAATGCCATTCCTCTTTTTTTGTTCATAAACAAGGGCTACCATAAGACAACCAATATTATTACAGAAAACAACTTCATTTTCAATAAAAAAAACAGTTTTCAAATTCATTTTGTTTATTTCTAAATGTAGTAACTTTTGTTTTGTGATAGAGGAAATTCCAACCCTTTAATCTGAAGCCCAAAAGTTCAGTTTGACTTTTAAAGATTCAAATCTCAAACAAGGTCATTAAGATCTTCCTGTGTGAGAAGATAAGGTTCAGAAGTTAAAGCTTGAAATGAAGGATCACTAGTTAAATCATCATCACAGTTGTCATCATCAGATTTATTTTCTGTTTCATCATCACTTAGTATTATACTTTCAGGAGGTTTTTGTGCTGGCAATTCAGCACTGTGAGGAAGAGGTCTGATAGCAGATGGTAAATTGGGGTATTCTACAGTATGTTTTGATTTAGAATCGGATACCACACACATTTGTCAAACAAAAGTAACAGTCTGTGCAATGATCTCTGGTTCCCTCCAGGTCATTGGCACAGCGAATTTCTTGCATCAAGATTATTTAACCCATTTTGAAAGAAGAGTGACACAAGTAATGCAACAATAATGAGGAGCCCAGGTCTTATTTTGGTCACCAACTTTACATCTGAAATAAAATTCATAACACTTTTTAATATATGTAGTAAATATGTGCAGTTGATTTTTTAATATTAACTTGCCACAAATGTAACAATAAGAGTCTGGTTTATTTACACAGTTTCTAGGCATTGTGCCACTTGATATTTTAAATATATAAAAAAATACTTAATTGTAAATTAACACAGAAATACACAACTGAACAAATTTACATACACATCTGAATGCTTACTAACCAAAATATCAATGCACACTGACTGAAACTAGCAACTCTTATGTTTAGCCATAGTTGTGACACATTTCGGAATCATCAGTCAACATGAGTCATTGCTGTACAAATATAATTACTGTACTCAGTTACGACTAATCTCTATAAATATTTGTTACAAATAAAAATTATGTTGTTCTAAAAGGAATCAACAATAATATGTAACATTTTTATGTACACCATAATATATAATGATGAAATAGGACATAACAACAAAATGGAGGGTGATAGAAAAATTATGAGAACATTTTTGAAATTAGGGGAAAAAGTACTTTTAGAATGGTAAGTTTAGTTGCTTTGTGACAAATTAATTGGAACAAAAATATTTTAAATTAAAAAAACAAACTCTTTTTAAAAAAAAAAATATGCTTTTATTCATTCTATGCCTTTATTTAAATACATGTATTAGTATATATGTCCTCCTTTAGCAGAAATGACCTCTTTTTTTTTGGCATTGTCTCCACTAGACACATATTCTTGACTTCATTCATCATAGAACCACACTTTTACAGCATAAATTATCATATGCGTTCTTTTGTCGTGTAGTCCATCTTACCTAAATACCCTTCAAAATATTCAAGTTCTCAATGGGAATTAAGTCAGTGGTGAATTTTGAGGCCAATCAAGCACATTAATTTGATTTTCCAGCTTGAAAGACAATTTTTAATTACGACAAAGGGCCATGTGATGATGAATGTCTCGTCAAACATTTGCATGAATAAAAGAATTCTTCATCACAATATTTCTATACTTGGTTGAATTCACCATGTCTTGAATAGGAACTAAGCCTCCAGTGCCATATTTCATGAAAGCACCAAAGGTCTCAAGGATTCACTGTCACGTCGTCTCATGACATTTGTTTTGTACTTGTACAAATAAATGAGTTTCATCACTAAAAATGAATTTCTTACAGTCATCAGCAGTACATAGTTTATATTTTGGAGCCCACGTTAAAAGTTTTACTTAATTTTAGGTGTTTAAAATTTTCTTCTTCTTCTTGCCTTCGGGCTAGCTTCCAGAAGCCTACGGCATGTAGTTGAACTACTATCAAAATCAGTTGCCAATAAATCTCTTCTAAGATCTGAGCTTGTTTTCCTTTGATTAATTTTATTATTTGTTATTTGAATTTTGCTTCCACTTTAAAACCAGTCAAACTGCTTTCTTATTGTTTTTAAGGTTGAACAGTCACATAAACTCAAGACAGATAAAACGGTTTGCCCACTGGGTTGGTCTAGTGGTTAACGCCACATCGCTAATTAGCTGATGTCAAAGTCAACAGTTTCTAAGGTTTTTCCAGTTAACTTGTATAGTATAGTATTTCTAAAATACTATTAAAATAACGTAATATAAAAGAAATATGTAAATAAATAAATTTGATTAAAACGTTAAAATTAAATTATAGCATTAATTGAGATTGTGTTAATCGATAATAGGAAAATATAAAAATTAATTTATCCACCACGTTACCGATACTAAAAATTAATATTCAATTAATACACGCGCGCGCGCGCACACACACACACACACACATATATATATATATATTAAATTATTCGAGGATTTATAAAAACTCCTTGTTTTAATGGTTGTTTTTGTGAGAAAATGAACAAGTTAATTTCGCGTGGATGTTAGTAACAGTTTAATTAGGTTTTGAAGCACTGAAGTCTAATATTTGTGTGTTGTATTTTACTTTCCCGTCTACATAGCGCTACAGCAGACCTATAACTCTAGAAAGGGAAATATTGTAATCGGTCGTGACGTTTTACACCTTGGGAATCCAATAAACCGGATAGAAATCTTCCAGATGTGTTAATGTTCGTATGTACGTAGTTGTGTTCGATGATGGCCTCTAAATCACCTTGTATCTCTAAAACTATTGAACCGATTTTGACCAAACTTGACTACTTCTACATATGGGCATTGATGTCATTAAATTTTCAACTTAAAAGGTGAGGTGGGTGAGGCTGTAGAGCAAGTTCACCCTTAGTATCTCGAGATTTTACCTAATTATCATTATTAAGATCATACTCGTATTTTTCTTAAGCACATTTATAAAAATTAAAAAATAACAATATTTGAAAAAAAAAAATTTTTAAATCGCACCACCCACCCCGAAAAAAATGCTGGTGACGTTAGAGGTGAGTGGTAGAGTGGTAGAATTAAATAAATGAATAATATTTAAATTATAAAAAAATAACTTGGTCTGGCTGGGTTTCGAACTCGATCGTCCGATCGACTCGGTACCTGTTGCGTTAAGCTTCGCGGTTGCTCCAGTCTGCCGACCGTACATTTTTTCCATGTAAGTTTTTAAATTAAGTTACTTTAGTTACTATCGACCGTCAGCACGATTACTGCCACACCCGCGCGAAATACGGTATGCGCGCTACAGTTAGAACCATTAAATTAAATAGACGAAAAAATATTGTATTTAAACAAATAAAGTATAAATATTTTAAATTAAGTTGTGTCTATATATGTGTGTAAGCCGTCCATCAGAATCAACCCACAGTTGTAGGACTTTTCCGAAACTCGGCTTTAGCCGCGTTTCGGGAATGTCCTATAACTGTGTTGTTAGATTTTTTAATTAGTTTCACAAACTGCTCGCTAAAAATTATCTTTATTTCTGGCCTGGCAGTTGGTTATCTATGAATAAAAACTTTTTGGGTGTTCATTTCCTGGTCTTATTAGCTACATTATATTACTACATTTTCCCCCGAATTCAGTACCTGAATAACAACTTTTGTGCAAGAGCTCCGGGATAAGTTAGTATAGTTCTACTTTAGATACGATATTTTCAAGATAATTTCGAACAGAATTTGGAAACTCTTTGAGATTGCGGCCATTTTCTTCAAAATTTTGTGGGATTCCTTTGCCAACTGGTGGGTTCGTTCAGTGAAATTGCAATTGTCTCTAAGAATTAGGGTATGAAAAAAGTCTTTGTTTATTTAAAACATGGAAAATTAAACGTGTAATTAGATTATAAGTTTTTTTCCCAAAGGATTTATCTAGTATTGTATTTTAGCACGTGTTTTAATAGTTTGTCTAAAATTACGATATACTAATAGTTTTTCATTCAGTTACTTCGTTCACCTTCTAAGAAATAAGTTTCTTTGTGATGATAGGACCACCGATAGAAAAATATAGCGCGAAATTCAAAAAAACTATTCAAAAAACACAAGTTTCCTGTTATGTGGTTAAATGTTTTGGGAATTTTTTCCATGGATGATGATTATTCGGATTTATAAATATTTCTACAGCCTTCTAGCGGTAAAAAACAGATCAGTTTGCCTTTTTTCAAATCCCAGATCTCTTTTTTGATTATATTATACATTGCCCAAACATTTTCAAATAATTATTTTAGTCTGCATCTTCTTTGAGAAGGTTGGAACTCAATCGTTGCCAGACATAATATCATAATTTATCTGTTTCGAGAAGAATTTTTATTTACGGAACTGAGCTATGCTTCCGGTCATGTGATTTGAATTGTTTTATTCCTTTTATACATTTCATTTGAAGGCAGATAAATTCGTGCATCACAATTTCTTTACTTGGTTCAACTATTAAGCGATATTAACTTTTTGTGATTACCCTCTTTATTCAGTGTTATAGCCAATTTACCCTATGAGTTTGATGTGTTATATAACTTTTTTTCGCCGAAGTCTCTTTCTATATATAAATGAAAGGTTACGCTTAACGGTTCTGTCATGTGTAGGTTCGACTGTTGCAGTTATTGGCTTTCAAGCCTTTTTTCTAAAAGAATTCGTAGAAGAAAATGTACACCTTATAAATCTAATTTAATAAATAAGTCAATCTAATTTAATTAAATAATTTAAACATTTAACTGTTGAAACCACACATCAGTTTTTAGTTATGAAAACAAAACTATTTTTATCATGATGGAGATCTATTTATGAGACTTTTTTTTTTTAATATATGCAGATGAATCTTCAAGTTACAGTTGCCACTCAATGAAAAAAGGAAAAGGTAGGATTTTAGTTAATTTTACTTTGGTTTTGATTTAATTTCCTGGTTACTTACGATATAAAAGTTTTCTTAATTTTTTTATTGTGTTACGAAGGAATATTTTAAGGGAACTATGAGACCGGGTGCACTAAGTACCATATAGCTAATATGTCAACTTGGACGGCTCGAGACTCTTTGTCAGGGGGCTCGTACTCCAAATAGTTTTAAAATTATTACAGAAATACTAAAGGTTAAGCAAAACAATCTTCATATTTGCAAAGATGTGGTAAAATTATTCAGCAATTTAAGATTAGCGTTATTAGAGGCGAAAGTTTACTTACCTTTTGTCGGATTAGATCATGTGGACCTATCAGTCATAAATAACATGGCCAGTGTTTTAGAGGAAAGGCATTCAGTTCTCCCCCACCTGTATACTTTACTTTTTTCTTTGCTACTAAATTTACTACAGATCAGATGACTGAAGGTTTTTTTTATGCGTCGAATGATGCAGGGTAAACAAAAGTATATTAACGATGAATCGCGTTTGGTTCTTCAAACAATATTCATGTTTTGATTCTAAAAATAATTCCCCGTACGAAACGATCCTTAAATTAAATAATTTATTGAAATCAATAACTTTTAAGTTTTCTAAGATATTTTATCGAATTCTTTACTTAGAGTGTAATTTTTGTTTATTTACTATCAGTCACCTGTTCTTTAACAAAACTTTTGCTTTATTTTATTTACACAACTCAGTAACAGTGAGTAAGTATGTACGTAAACCATTTATAAAGATCTTACGAATTTAAGTGAAAAATTTTAAAACACGAAGGAAGTGCTGTTCGTTTGTGAAATTCATACAAGCTTTAAACATTTAAAACTACGAACATTATAAAAAAATCAATTCAACCGATATCACTTCAAATAAAAATCATCACAAATAGCAAACATGTTCTGGAAAAGATAATAATAGATGTTTTAATGTTTTATGGGATTCATTAACTAGATTCCAGCGGTAGTATGTGACAAAAAAATCCTGTAATTCGAGGGAATATTTGTAGGTTTGTTATCCAGTGTTTGAGAATTCAATATTTTACTAAAGGGATATTTAACGAGTGCTCTTCCGTAATTTACTTCACTTCTCATGTTATTCAAATTTAAATTTTATGCATTGTATACAGAGTACAGCTAAAACCATGTATTGAATTCTGATATTATTTCTACAGAAATCTAATAAACAAATCTTATAGCTAGATTACATTAAAATGAAAAAGGTTAAATGGTTTTTTAACAATTATTGATATTCCTGATTCCGCACATAATGGGCTGTATGAAGACCTACAGGATAGAGCGGACCGATTTAAATTTGAAGTATAACTAACTAATCATACAAAAATATAATGGTTACCTGTTAACACTTCCAGAGTTTTTTCTGATAAGTAATCAGATTCTGGTGCATACCAAACTCCCTAATGCTAAGCCTATTCAGAAGAAATACTTCTAAAATACGTTAAATTATTTTTATATATGTCAGTGTATTTTTTACATTTTAATCTACTCCAAAGTAAAATGATTTACTTCCCAGTTTCCAATAAATTTGTCATCTAATGTGTATGTTGCAGTTTGTTCAACTAGTAAACAATATGCAATCTCCTCACCCCTGGGCGACCATTTCTGAGATGTGTGATTAATTGAAACCCAACCACCAAAGACGCCGGTATCTGCTGTCTAAAATGTTATGAACTAAAATTCATTCAGTTCAGGTTATGAATCTGAACTAAAATGTTATGGAAACTTTAAAACATCATTTAATCATTATTATTCATTAGTGTCATATTAGCAGAGTTTATTAGAGCACCATATTAGAGCAGAGTTCATATTAGCACCATTATTAGAAACGGTGAAATTTAACTTTTCCCATTCACCCAACGACTGAAACCAGTTAGAGAGAATTTTTTTTTAAATAGAGGAATTTTCTAACCCTAAGAGACTGGGTTGATACTAGTATTAAAAAGTGTTAAGTTTAGTTTGATTTTATATTTAAAATTGACAACCTAAAATAATTGTCAACGTTAACTGTAAAGGAATAAGAAAAAAGTAACCTGATGTCAAAAATTTATTTAATTCAGAATTATTCTATACTTTAAAATGCACCAAAATTTAGGGTGTTCCTGAAACTTTTGGGGTATTACAGACGATTCACTGCCATTATTAAATCTCATGAGATGTATGTATGGAGATGATATCAGTAATATGGTGTTTGAGAATGAAGGAGACAGGAGTAAAGTATGGAGACAGGAAAATAATATGAAATCTGTACAAGGAATGGCGATGTGGTGAACATTAGAAAAAAGAAAAATTAACAAGAGAGTGGCAAGAATGCTCATTGTCGCCGGTTCCTTCAATGGGTACATTTACAGAGGACTAGATGAAATAATGGAAGAACAGAATGTATCTGATGAAGCAGAAATACAAAGTAAAAAACTAGTCATGTTATGATTTGCAGATGAAATTGTAGTCCTTGCTCAAAATGGAGAAGATTTGATTAGAATACCGGGAAAAATGAAAAGAACCCTCAATGGTAAACACAGTACGTTAAATAAAAGCAAGAATAAAATTCTGGTGGCAAACAGACAAGGAAAAATATAAAATAACCTTAAATGGTAATCATTTAGGTAATACAGATGAATTAATATATCTTGGCTGCAGAATAACATCTGATGAGCGCCGTAAAAGAGAAGTAGGGAACAGGATAGGCCAGGTTAAAACTACCGTCAGTTAAAAAAAAAGAAATGTTTGAATCCAAAAATATTAACTTAGAATTGAAGAAAACTACTCAAGACGTTTGTATGGAGTGTAATGAATGTGAGTTGTGGATTCTTGGTTCAGACGAATAAAGAAGGATTGAAGAGTTTGAACTTTATTGTTATAGAAGGATGTTACATATTTCGTGGATTGATCGAGTGACAAATAACGAAGTTTTACTGAAAGTTATCGAAGTGCTTCCTATTTGGAATAAAATAAAATGGAGACATATTTTAGCATAAGATATATTTTAAGACACGATGGACTGTTACATGATCCAGAAGAGAATACATTAGTCAGATTATGGAAGACATGAAACGCCTTTATGCAAAGACTAGCTGAGAGTCAGACGCTTTAAAAAACTACTGAAAATCATTCTTAGAATTATAAACTACAAGAAAATATTTACCTGATATGGTAGCTTTAAAATCTGTGCTTCAAGTTCATCGTCATTTTTATAAAGAAAAATACCTTCAGTAGTCAGCGCAGTAATTTTAAAATTTTTATCTTCTCCATAAAATGTTACATTTTCTAAAACTGAATCAAAAGGTTGAGTCCAGTTGTCCTTGAAGTAAACTGTATTCACAAGAACAAACTGTGTAAAGGACAAAACAGTTCCTGAAAAATTAATATTACATACCGTCAACTTTTTTCCCTTACTTATTTTTATAGTTTAACATCAATCATAACTTCATCAATAAATACAAATAAAATATTCAATACATACTTAGGGATTTTGCTACAATAATTACTATTATAACTAAAAAATCATACATTTAATCCAGAGTACCTGTTTTTGGCGATGTTAAAAATTGGTGGCTAAAAATCCAGATTCCAATTAGAATAAATTTTGCCTACGGAATCTAACGAGTGTGCAACTTACAACCAAACCGTTGTAGACTAAACATAGATGCAAAATGTAACATTTTATAAAGGAAATGAAAAAATGAAAACATAAGTTAAATTAAATTCTATATTTACATTAGCAAAAATTTACATATTTATCCTATTTTTATATAAGACGTTCGAAGTGACCGACCTGAGCAGTGATGCATTTTTGTGCTCGAGTGATTATTCTGAGTCATCTGATGTAAAAAGGTGTCACTACTGTCGATTTCTTGTTGAATGTTTACCTTCAGTTCATTGATATCCCATCCCAACCCCCGTAGGCGAAGACACCCGCCAAGTGACGATTCCGGCCGCCACACCACTCTTCCCGTTCCTAGCCCAGAAGGGTTTTACCGGGAGTCGTCTGAAAGACCTTCGTACTGATTACATATCTCAGTCATTAGCCAGGCCTCGGTCGGGATGCCCCCC
>JAAAKQ030107526.1:0-14174 GCA_010016005.3 Zanna intricata
TCCGATAATGGTAAATACCCCAAATGATGTTCTAATAAAGTGTTAAACCTTTCTTATCCTTGTGTCCGCTGCTCTGGACATCCTACCAGAGCGAGCAGCTCCTCCCCGGGTTGAGCAATACTTAATTTGAGGTCCGACCCGGGGGGAGGGGAAAAAAAAAAAAGGTTAAATTAAGTGAAATTTTATACAAGGTCTACACTAATTACTTCATAATCAAGTAATTATTAGAAACTTTAAATAGAAATCAATACTAAAAAATTTTAACTTTAAAGATATTATATTAGTAATTCCTCTGAAAAAATTTCTTTAGCAGAGACATCCTAGAAATCTTAGAAATCATATTCTTTACTATTTTTATAATAAAAATAATTTATTAAACTAATATCCTTTCCAAAAATAATAGTGAACAAATCTGTTAAATTAGATTGTAATGTCAGAATTTTTCATTTTTGATTTTTTTTTTGTTGACATCCTACTAGTGCAATTAATACAACTTTTATCATTACTACACATAAGTAGTTTTATTAATATTAGATAATTGATCACACTCATTTTTAAAGGAAAACTACGGGCAGAAATAACTCAGAAAACATATTATAATAGAACAGTTACTTACTAGTTGTAAAAAATTTATTTTTAAATATTAGACTTGTAGTGTTCTTAGAAGTATTTTAACTACAAAAATGTAATAAAAATATTTTATTTAAATGTATTAAATGATAGATAAAAACATTCTACATCCTTGCAGGGGAATCGAACCCGAGACCAACTGATAATGATAGAAGTCACCACAAGACCAAAAAAATTTTTAGTCCCAATTTAGTATGTACGAAAGAGGATACGAGCTTGTCCCTTAAATTTATTTTATTTAAATATCGAAAAACCTTACTACCTGTACGTAGATTTCAATTAACAGAAATAAAATAATAAACATAAGCTGTCATGTATAAATAAATGTTTTATGTTAACATAACAACTGTAAGACTGAAGACTCGTTATTAGAATAATAACTGGTTTATCTGGATATTGACAAACCGCATAGTCTATCTAAACCTATTTTAGTTGTTAACCAACTTGAAACTTGTAACCATCGCTCATGATTTTGAACATGAAAATTCACTCAGTGCACGTCACACTTCCTCTTTACCCACTCGTACTACTTCAACTCAATGTACAAGTGTGAACTATAAAATGCCTTTTCAATTATTTACGTCGCTGTATATAAAAAAATTAATTTATTTGTCTAAATGTGTTTTCTCTTTCGACTTTTTTATCACGTACTATATTATTATAATTATTATTTTCCTTTTTTTAGTTTCATTATATATCTAAAATATTTTTATTAAGTATAATTTGATTTTCATATATTACTAAACTAAGTTAATAAAAGTAAAACGTAATTTTGTAATGAGAAAGGAATTAACAATTAAAAAATTATTATTTTTTTTTTTTTACTTCAATAACAATAGTGTTGTTTTTATTTTTGGCCAATTGAAGAATACATATGTAATTTTATTCAAAATATTTATTCTTGACGCAGCTAGCAAAAAAAAATGTTAAGGGCTAGCCCCGAGTTCATATCATTATAACAGATTAATAATATAAGGACTAACTAAAAATTCAATATTTAACTAAACAAAGATATATGATTTTTGTATCATACATAAAAAAAAACACATAAAGATTTAAATTGAAAAACTAAATTAAACTAGAATAATAGAAAAAGACATATAACAAAATTTAAAATTGTTTAAATTTAATTGAAGTCAAATAAAATTAAGTACAATAAATTCATGATCTAAAAAATGCAAAAAAAAAATTGCATAACGAAGATATAAAAAAAATGTGTTAAGGACACATGCGACATTCTTGTAAGCCTATTAAATTACATATACACTTTTTTTTTTTTAATGTAAACTGCATAAAATTTTATTTTATTTACAACTTCTAATTTTTTTTTCATTTTTAAAATTTTTTATTATTATTGTTGAATTATTATTTATCGTAATTTTTTTTTTTACAATCAGAGGTTAATAATAATTAATAAATCAATATATATAAATTGAAAAAAAAATTTTAAAGAAAAGAAAGGAGATGAAGTCTGATTCGAACCGATGTGTACCCTTGTAAGATCCAAATATTTCATTAATTAAAATTTTATTTGGCTAAACTCTGGAACCAATGAAAATAAGTGGCACTTACGATATACATACGTTGGTACTGACGTCACGCCGAAACTAGTCAACATGATTTCAGGGATGGTCAAAACGGATATTTCCGTTGAAATTTGAAAAGCGAAATTTTTCGCGATTACGAACTTCCTTGTACGTACAAGGAAGTAAAATTACATAAGCTAACATATGATAAAGACAACAAGAAATACTCATTAGCTAATAAGATAAGATGTATAAATTCATAACAGATGAATTTATACATCCTAAGGCAATCGCTTAAATATTCACAGTTTTATACATGTCGATTTTTTAATTCTAAGTATTATATTAATTTATTTTGTTGTATGCTATTTATTATAACAATATGTTAAATTTATTGTTATTAGTGTGGTTTGTTTTTGTATTTCAATTTGGTAATTTAAAATATGTATTATGTTTAACCCATTCATCTATTTCTTTTATTACATTACTATTTATTATTTACACATTAAAATGATTGGGCACTTTGTTAGGAAATATACTGGAGTAATACGAAAATTGACGTTTGCAAAAAGTTAATTTTGAAAAGAATGCGAGTAAGTATTTGTTCTTGCTGAACGTGAATTGTACGTTGTATTTTTAAATTCAAAATCATTTACATATCTATGTGTAGTATTACTTTCTTGACATATATTTATCTCGGAGTAGGTACTTTAAATACTTCAAATAAGCATGTATGGGATATAACCTTGGTCTATAAAGAGCTGCTCTAATTAAATATTTCTGGAGCGTAAATATTTTATTAAGATGGGTATCATGTGTTCCTTCCCATATCTCGATTCCACATTGAAAAAGTAAATGAGCATATGCAAAATATGAAATTCTTATTATTTCAATATCTTTAATTTTCTTTATTTTGTAAAAAGTATTTTAGTTTTGATGTTAGATATTGTACATGGACACTCCACTTCATATGACCGTCCAATATTACTCCGAGATATTTTATTGATTTTACTTCGTCTATTGTTGAAATTCACAAGAGGATTTGCCGGTTTCAATAGGCGAAAATGACATATATTTAGTCTTATTTAGGTTGAGCGTAATAAAATGATTTTCAAACCAAAATATTACCATAAGTATTCTACGGGTAGCGCTATTATATACTTCATTCCCACGTCTCGCCCGAAAAAACCAAAACTGTGTCATCAGCGAAAATGCTATGGTACCGTTAGGAAAAGTTCAATTTTAAAATATTGTTGACATATATTAAAAAAAGTATTAGTGAGAGAACAGTACCTTGTGATAGTTCGAAGTTTTAGGATTTTCTGTTATCACTGATATTATTTAAAGCCAGAATTTGAGTTTTACCCTTAAAGTAGACTTCAAACAGTTCTTTTACTGCCGGTCTCCGTAGCCGTGTGGTAGCGTCTCGGCTTTTCATCCGGAGGTCCCGGGTTCGAATCCCGGTCAGGCATGGCATTTTTCACACACGCTGCATTTCGTTCATCTCATCCTCTGAATATATAACCTAACGGTGGTTCCGGAGGTGAAAAAAAAACTTTTACTGGTTCTCGTATACCATAGTTATTTAGTTTGTGTATTAAAATTCTGTGAAGAATTGTGTCAAATGTCTTACTAAATCGGGAAATATTGCAATAGTCTTATTTGTTGTTATTAATTTTTTTGTTAATCATTCTAATTAAATGTAAAACTACATTTTTTTTTTATTTTCCAGATTGAAATCCGTAATGACTTTTATTAATAAAATTATTTTTATTAAGAAACTTTATTATTCGGTTTTTCATATTTTTTCAATTATTCTAGAAAAGTTATTTAGTGCTGAGTTATTTTTATCTACCGATTTATGTATTGCGATTATTTTTGCTATTTTAAATTTAGTAGGAAAATATCCTTCAATAAAACATATATTTATTATGTTTTCAAGTAGTTTTACTGTGTAATTACTTATATTTTTTAAGCAAGAAACATTAAAGCTATCGATTCCAGATGATGAGTTATTTTTTTAAATTTTTTATTACATTTAATATTTCAGTAATACTTGTTGGGTTAAGAGACGGCTAATAATAGAGTATTGTAGTTAACGAAAGAGTCAGATTTAAGTTACTTGTAGTTTTTAGTATCGCATTTGCAAAATTTTCTCCAACATTTTTAAAGTATTTAATTTATTAGGATCAATTTTCAGTTATGTAATTTGTTTTTTAATATATAATATTTCATTAATACATTCTCACGTTTTCTTAATATTGTTTTTATTTAGTTGGAATTTATTATTCAAATAATCAATTTTTTTCTTTCTTTATTATATTGTTTAATGTGTTCCTATATTTCTTATAATAATATTCTAGTTTTCTTACTAAAAGTTTGTTTTAATAATTTACCGTATATTTTGTCTCTTTCTTTTATTTTAGCAGCTACCATGCTTGGAGTTATCCATTGTTGTAGTGGTTTATTTTTATGTGATATTCCAATATGTTTATATTTATTTAAGTAGTAAATAAGTTTATTAATAAAAGTCGTTACTAATGTATCTATAGAATCAGTGTTATTATTACATTTAAACTTTTTTCTCCTCCTTTATGAGGCATCATAAAATATATTTCTTATGATTTAATAGAAAATTGTTCCATGAAGAAACTAAATATAAGTTAATCAATTTTTAAACAAAATTAATCTTGAACAATTTTTATAACTGCTTGTAAAAGATAATTCACAATTATACAAAAAAAAGAAGAAATTTCTGCTGTTATTTATAACTTTCTAAAAATATTTTTATGATTTAATGACAATTTCAATTTTCAAAAATAGCTTATTCAAGGTATAAAGATGGAATACGTTTTATTAAGATATTGTAGATAACAGAGGTGATACATAATTAAAGACAGTAAGCAGATTTTTTTGCTCTCAATTCTTTGCATTAATAACTGAATATTTAGAAACAAGAGAAAAAAAGAAGTAACTTTTATGAGTATTTTAACTTATAAATGTGAGGTTATTTAATAAAAACAAGTGAAGTATAAATTTATGAATATTGATGACACATTAAACCTCAAGTATTTGTTTTATAATATAAGTAGATGTAAATAAAAAAGGTTGTAAAGAATTACATAATTGTTTGCTCTTGAGCGATTTTTTTTATCAAATACATCATATAGTTTTTAAGTATTAATGAATTAATTATGGAATATTCATAATAAAATTGGGAAAAATATCGAAATTTCCTGTAAAAACATTTTTGTATCCGAATTGACATCCTTGATCAAATTACGTTTTTACTTTAATAAATTTGCAGTATTAAATGTATACATGAGAAAAAAATACTGATCTCTTGAGCAAACGAGATTATCATCAAAAGTATATTGCATTTAGAATATGGTTGTTAAAAAAATCACAACTTTTTGTAAAGGTTTGGGTCTTGTTTGAACCGTTTGCTCCGGTAAATTACATGCTACAGTACTTTTAAGTATCAGATATTATAAACAACGAATATTTATGCAATATTTTGATTATAATAGCGAAAAGAATCAAGATTTAAAGTAAAAAAAAAATTGACTCAGATTTGAAACCCTTATTAAAGTACGTTTTTATCTTAAAATTTATGTAGTTATTAAACATGTAGTACGTGTGTTTCAAAATAAATATCGGAGTTTTAAAGCTGTGTAATATTTCTCAAGTTTTACATACATTGATTTTTATACGAATGAAAAAGAGCACAAAGAACACAAACAGTTTTAACTATGCACAGACTCATAAACTGTTTGCTGTACGTTCCGCTTGAAAGCGCTAGTAGCAAAGATGGTGACCCCCCCCCCCAAAAAAAATGAACAGAAAGCGTTCATTCTTTTGCAGTTTGCAGAGTGTGACTCTATGATTACAACGTGCGTTCTGTTTTAAGTTCTGTTATAATCTCCCGACTAACAATAATATTCGCAAATTGTATAAACAATCTTAAACCACTAGCTCTATCTGTAAAAGGATTATATTTGTACAGGATGACTAAGTGTGTCCAAAGTCAATGTTGAACGTGTAAAAGTCTTTTGTGCGAAGCTCTAAGAAATCTTTCCTCAGCAGCAATACAAACCACAGAATTTTATTTGGCCACAAGATGTTGCGCCTCCTCACTGACATAATGCTGTATGTGATTGGTTGAATGAAATTGTCTCCCACAGTTGGATTGGTCACCGGGAACCAGATGACAGGGCTTGTTTGCCGTGGACTCCAAGTTCACCCGATCTAACCGCGATTATTTTTCTTTGGAGGTTTACAACGAATCAAGTGTATGTGCCACCGGTACCAGTTGACCTAGCCGACTTGAGACATGGGATTGAAGCAGCGGTCGCATCAATTATTCAGACTTGCTGATTAAAGTATGGGATGAACTCTTCTATCGGCTGGATGTATGCAATGTAACAAGTCAGTTGTATGATTATAAGGAGTTATTTTAAGTAGATATTGCATTTATACAAAAAATCTGTTTAATGATATTAGAAGAAAAATAAAAAATATAAAAGGTTGCCCTCTTACCATTTTGTCGATAGGGCATTTCAGACTACAAACTATTTACTCTCACAATTTTGTGCCTGCTTTTAATCTCTGCTATTACCTTAAACAATTTTAGCCATATCTCAACTGTTTGCAAACTGTTAAAATAGTTGTTGATTGTTGAATACATATACACCAAATTTCATATATATATATATATATTAATCCGTAAGATATACATTTTTATTGAAAAAAAAAATGGGTGGACAGACGGAAAAAGAAGGAATAAATTGAATTTGTGTACATGAACCTTTGTGTTTTATTTTGATGTCCTGAAGTAGGCTCTGAACTCCGGGCAACATCTCCTGGGACACTGTATATAAGTAAGGCCGTAGAATGGAGGCCGTATGCGTATCGTCATGCCTCCTTGTCCAGTGGGGTTGAAAATCAAGCTGAGATTCATACACCTAATATTTTTGCCAAATTTAAACTTTTAGATAAATACTTTTCAAGATATGGGAATAAACTGTCGAGAAATAATGTTGAATATCTTCTCTAAAACCAGTTGACTTAAATATTTAGAATTTTATGAAACTTAATAAAAATTTTCATTGTAATAAAGCTCAATTTTTATAACCATTAAACAAAAAGTAAAAAATTAAAAATGGCGAAAACTACCTGTCCCCACTAAATTACCCCACTTAAATTTTTCCCAAAATTTAATGCCACCAATACCTGATATATAAAATTTTGTGTTTAATCAATCAGAAGATATTAATCAATACAGGCCAACATACTTACATATGAGCATACATCTTCCAAAAATTTCTGTGGTTTTTTCCTTTTTTGTCTCAAAAAGTTGGGAGACGTCGACATTCACAAAATACTGACATCCAAAGTCGGGAAAGAAAAAAGTCCAACGCTTCAAATTTTATTAATCACTAACTTTAGGTTCATCAAAACTAAATAAAGATTAAAACTTTTGTTTTTGTTGAGAAAATAATTGTTCAAGGTTGTTTTTTTTCTGTAAAGACAAAAATAAATTTATTAGAAATTTTTAATCAATTGTAATTGATTAATTAGAAAGGAAGAAATTTCTAATTAAAGAAATTTGTAATTATTTATTATAATATTGTATAGTGTTAATTATATATTTATATTAATATGTTTATATTAAATTAATTTTTTTTAATTTTATTAAAGAGAATTCAAAAAGAATTTTTATATAAATTTTATTATGTTAATTAGCTGGATAAGTTACAATTTTGCCTTGAAAAGCGGTTGATATAATCAATTGAAGTTAATGAAACGAACCAAATTATACGCCTTATAAACCTTACCTTCTAAACGAACTCACTCTCCGTGGATCTTTGGAAAATAATCAGATCAACCTGACTATGGTATGGATAATAACAATGTTAAATACCAATGGCTGACTCTACCTATTAGAAGATAGAACAAAATATTTTTTAATGACTGTTAATAAGATTTAATTAAAAAACTTATTCAATAATTCTCCAACTAAAGGAGTCAAAATGGAACAATTTAACTAAAACAAGTCAATCTTCAATCTGCATTGTTGTATGATATTAATGAAGTTCTGTATTCATTATTTTAAACATACGTTTAACAAGATTATATTATTAGAACAACAAGCAATTAATAATTCCCTCTACTAGTGTAGAAATTTATAAATAATAAATAATATTTGTTAATATAACATAATTGGTCGTGACTTTACAAGGATTTGGGGATAAAACTCAAAGAGTTACATTAAAAATATTTTTATTTTAATTCTATATAGGTGAAAAATATACTAGCTAAAACAAAAAGGTATGGCTGCAAAATCGTTGTGAAACAAATAACAAGACCACAATATTTTTCATTGATTTCTAACCAAAAAAAAAGAAGATTAAATATTGTAAGAAGATAAATATTACACGCGATCTCCAGAACGATGAATTCAAAGTGTTTACTAGCTACATCACCTGTTTTAAGAGAGAACAAAAATTATAAGCATATTTAATTAAATGCCCTTAGTTTTCTCTAAAAAAAATCATCGACAGAAAAATTTGTATTTAATTTTTAAGTTTTCAATTTAAGAAATAAGATTCTTGGTCGGTAATAAGATATGCCTAGATTATAATAGAATAACTCTCTGTTAAAGTAAAACTCTGCTGTTCTAGCGAATCACAATCACATCAAAATATTTATTAATAAAATATGACCTAAAAATTAAGTCACTTAAATTTACTCACTCACAATAAAATTGAGTGTGTTTAATCACGACATTATTAAAAAATAAAAATCTGCTACTGTTATATGCAAATTACTCTTTAGATCAATCATTCTCAATCTTTTTAGCTCCATGACCCCCCCAAAAAGTAAAAAAAAAGTAATAATATTGAATATTTCGTGAACCCCCACCAACCCATTGAAACCTAGTTAAAACTCGTTAAATTGATAGCGTCGTGTATGAACACGTATGTATTAAGTGTACAAACATGAACAATTTACTGGTGCCAATTTGATGTGTACGTGCTCCTTGTAATTTTGACTGCTTTCTTAATATTCGCTGCGAGAGCGTCACGTTCGAAATCAAAATAGTGTCACAAAAACATCAGTTGGCAGACTACATGCCGAAGTATAATAAGAAGATAATATTGTGATCGGTACTGGATCCATTTAGATTGGATTGGTAATATTGTGAGATTGGTACTAGATCCATACTGATCCATTTAGTGAAAATGTTGTCGCAGCAGCTAAGTTATCGGTTGAAATTCACGACTAACTCATCGGAATGTCTGATGGTAAAACGTTACAGCAACAATTCATTTCTTCATATATGAATTGTAGCTGATATGATAAATTTTGACTACCTCTTGAATTGATTATGGAAATTTAGTCACAGAAGCGTCGAAAATATTAATCCCTTACCTCAAGTCAAGTCTTACCTCTGTAAAAAGGGTCTTTCGTTTATGATTGCGCTAAAAATAAAATTTAGGAATCGTTGTTTATCACTTAAAAACTTTGTGTGATTTGTTTTTGTGCGTTTCTAAGATAGATCCAAGTAAGAAGATTCGCAACCATCTCATTAATTTAGTTTCTTTACATGTGTACTTATAAACGTAAGTAAAATTGTTTTTACATACAATGATTTTCATTTTATGTATAAGTTTTTTAACGTTTACTTTATGAAACTGTTGACTTAATTCCTAAAAATAAGATTTTCAAGCCTATTTATTCCATAGAATAATTGTTGAGTACATATACACCAAATTTCAAATACATACCTCAGTCCGTAAGAAATATATTTTTATTAAAAAAAAAGATGGTGGACAGACGGAAAAAGAAGAAATATAGGGAATTTGTATACATGAATCTTTTTGTTTATTTTGATCAGGCTCTGAACTCTGGCCAACATCTTCTGGACATTTTGTATAACGCTGTAGAGTGGAAAGGTTAGCATGCATATCATCGTGTCTCCATGTCCAATGGGGTTGAAAATCAGGCTAAAACTGAGATTCATGTACCTGACCTCATAAAATGTTGTCATTATTGTTTACGTATAAAATTTTAGGCTAATATCCCCTTTCATATCACCACAATCCTTTCGGGGATTGCGACTTTCATGTTGAGAAACGCTGTTTTAGATGATCATCCTATGAAATATTAGTGGATACCATATTAATAAATAAATTTTACATCAAAAAATAAATTTAGGTTTAGATTAAAATAAGCTTAAAATTCCACCATGCTAAATTTTAATACAATAAATTCAAATATTCCGCCGCTTCATGATAAGAAAATATAATCGCCGTATTTGAAAATAAAGAAATAGAAAATAGAAATAAATAAGAAAATGTAATTGCAATACCTAGGTAAATAATTTTTTTTCTAGATTACTGAAATTAAACAAATTAAAGTTAAAATTAACAAATTATAAGAACAGACAGAGTTTCTTGTTCAACAGATAAGAAACTCAATGAGTTTGTTGACAAATATCAATTAATTATAAATAAAGATTTTTGTTAATTCGTTCATCTAATATACTTTTATTTTTTTCATGAAGATTAAAATTCAATAAACTTTTACAGCTGTGTGACTGAAACAACTATTGTAAATATTAAATTATTTTACTTGAACTAAGAAGATTATATTAACATAATATTTTAGATTACCTGTATATTTTATAAGTTCTGGGAAACTAACTAAATAATATTTGGCCCATTCGTTAACATTATTATTATTATTATTATTATTATATATATATATATATATATATATATATATCACTGAGGAACGATAATAAAAAACAACAATTCATCTTTCATGTTTTTATATCTAATTCTTCAGCTGAGTTTCAAATATAAATTGTTAACATCGCACAAGTATTAAAAGATAAGTTTTACATATCATTCTCATTCATCCTCTGTAATATAATACGTTACGTTAGTTCCAGAGGTTAAACAAAAAAGAAATATGTTTTAAAATTTAATTTCATAAAAGGCTTCATAATTTTTCCATCTGAAACATAACATAGATTTTTTTTAATAGATATTGTACTCGCTGATCGAAAAAAAAATTAACAAAAGTATGAAAAAAGGAAGAAGAAAAGATCATCTGATGATTTCGATTTATTGTACAATATCATTCGGAAATGGCTGCACAGACTTCATAAACATAAGTTGTTTTTTTTCTGATTGATGTGTATTCTTTGTTTTTTATATATCAGAGAGCGAGAGAGAGAGAGAAAAAAATTTAATAAGCTTTTTTATGAAAATCTGAATTTATCTAAATACAGAAACTAGATTTATCCTTAGAATATTTATTAATTTATTTTATAACTTATGGTTTTTCTCCTGCTTTTCTTCATTACTGTTTTTGAAATATTTATCTAAAGAATTTTCAGTAAATTTAATTCAATCTGGTATAGTATCCCTCCTGTGACACGTTTTAAATAATTTTGAATTTTATGTTTAAAAAAAATGGTTAGACTTCTCCATTATCATATATATTCTTCAAGTCATATTATAATCGCAGTTCTCGAGTTATAGGATCATAAAAAAACCATAGTAATCAATCCTTTTCCTTGAGTAATCCGGTGATTTATTTATGGTATGGTACATGTTGTACGTATGGAACATAAATCTGCTTTATCCAAAATATTATGACTAAATATTAGTTTATTTACTTTAAAGAGAGAACCTATTTACGGGCATTTGTAATTAAATTAAAATGTAATTAAATTTTTTTCTAAAACCATGGACAGAAATATTTGTAATTAATTTTTTGTATCGTGCTACCCCCCCTCTTTCAGGTGGGATATACATCTTGTGAATCTCCGTAGTATGCTTGCTGTAAACGGAATTTAATTATATATTCAATAATTTGAAGTGGCTCAGCGTACTCACATCAGTCATAGGTGACATACCACATTTTTTCAAAAAGTAATTGCATTTACTATGTCCAGTACTTATACGATTAAATCCATCGCAATTATAATGGTACACTAAAATCCGGCAATTGCGCTTTAATCGTCTCTATCCACTGACAGCCGCAATTAAAATCTTCTTCTATAAGCTTTTGGACCAATTTCGACCCCGATTTTTGAGATTTCAAGCGCCGATTAGTTAATCCACTGACGGCCATTTTGATCACTGTATTAGTTTTCTTGTGTTTCTCTCTGTAACAGTTTGAAGCAACCTAATCATTTGCGGACAATTTTATGATAATAATTGCTAAAAATATCACTTTTTCTCAGAAGAAGACATTTTACATTGCTGGTTGCGGGTTTGGAATTGTTAATTAAGTGCTGATTAGGTGATGCCATCACCGGCCTCCGTGGTCGAGTGGTAGCGTCTCGGCCTTTCATCTGGAGGTCCCGGGTTCGAATCCCGGTCAGGCATGGCATTTTCACACACGCTACATATCATTCATCTTCATCTTCCGATGTAATACTTAATTGTGGTTCCGGAGGTTGGAATACTCTTTAAGTAATTTCCGGCCAGAAGAACGAAGATAAAAAACAATACAGACAGTTACTGAGCCTAAAAATCAAACAAAAGAAATGATATATGATACTTATTTTTGTTTATTTTATGACACTAGTGGCTCAATTTTTAGTAAAATATAATTATTTTTACAAAGTTTTCGTATAAAATATCTGAAAAGTATTTTATCTTAATACCGTTTATACTTAACTACATTATATTCTACATAAATTAGCGACTTAATCGTTAAATTATTTTATACTAATTAATAATTTTTTTTACACTTACAAACAAAATTACAATTAATTTTCACATTAAAACATTAGCGTCCCCCAAAACGTTGTTAAAAGAAATCAATCTCTTTAAAAATATTTTTTTTTAATTATTTAAAATTTTTATGATTTATTAAATTTTATTTATTTTATGAATTATTTTAAATTTAAGCATATGATGCGCCATCAAATATTTTTATAATAAATCTATATATACCAAACAAAAGGCCGAACATATATAAACGAACAGTTACGTATCAAAACGAATTAGCTATAGGTGATTATAATACTTATCATCACGAAGTATTCATTTACTATCTATTTTTAAACTACATTAATCTTTCCAAGAAATATTATCACCAGCAAAATTTGAAAACATATACAATTAATATTTACAAACAATAAAAATGTTTTTTTAAATACTGGGTTACTGACTAAATACGACTTTTATTATTATAAATTTTTATCATATTTATAATTTTTTTTTAATACATTAATTTACAATCGCATTAACAATTAGTCATTAGCGAAATATAACAGTATTAAAATGTAGTATTATAATGTATTAAAATGTGTAGTTTTCTCTTGTTTTTGGAACAAAACGAAAGCAGGAATGACCAGGAATGGTCGGCCAAAATCAGACCATTCAAGAGAAGTGAGGTTAATTGAAATCAAACAGCCAATGAGCCAGTCCGAATCCCGCTCAGGCAAGGCATTTTTCACTCAAGCTACATCCCAACCCCCGTAGGGTAAGACACCCACCAAGTGACGATTCCAGTTGCCACACCAACCCTCCCATTCCTAGCCATGAGGGGCTTTACCGGGAATCGTCTTACTGACCTTCGTACTGATAGTCATAGTCATAGTCATCAGCCAGGCCTCGGTCGGGATACCCCGATGCAAATGCCGCGGTCGACATTTAGCATCAGAGTAAGATACCTCAGCAGCAAACGACCACGCCATAGGCTTAGGTCCACCTACACGTAACCCTAAAACTATATAACCGCAGCGCGGAAGCGCAAAACCTCGCGCTTACTCTAAATCAATCTACCTGCCCATGTGACTTTTAATGCCATATGCGCAACGATTAAATCGATTGGAGATCAAATTCCCACTCAAAATGCTGCTTACAGCATCGAAATCTTCACCTACAACAACATTACACATGCAACATGCATTGGGAGCCCAAGCGCTCACCAACCACATTAATTTAAACCAGTATTTGTTTCGGTTCCGCCTGGCAACTGATGAGCTGT
>JAAAKQ030107537.1:0-10176 GCA_010016005.3 Zanna intricata
ATCCTGTATAATAGATTTGGTGAAACATATGCTTATTTAATATTAATTGAAAATTATAATTTATAATCGTATTATTTTTGAAATTACATAAAAAGAAGTCATGTAGTGTCCACATAGGATATTTTTTTTGTTATTATTGAATTATTATTTATTATAACGAAGTTTTACAATCACAGGTTAAAAATGATTAATAAATCAATATATTTAATTAGAAAGAAAAAACTTAATAAAAAAATTTTTTTTTTTTTTAAATAGGAATCGGATTGTCGCCGATGTTTCTTTCCCTTATAACATCCAAATATTTCGTTACTTAAAATTTAATTGGGCTATAACTCTCGAACCAGTGAAAATAAGTACCGCTTATCATGTATCGTTGAAAAGCTCTCAATAAGGGCTTAATATTACAGTTAAGAAAAAGTGTACCTAAAAAAAAATGTTCCTTGTATTTCATACAAGGAAGTAAAAATAACTTTTTATTTATTACACAATTAAATTTACAATTTGATATGCATTCAACTATTTGTAATAATTAATCCTATAATCGAACAATATTAGGCGTACTTGCTATTATTATATTTTAGGAGTTAATTTTAACCAAACGAGTATCTAAAATAGTACATTTTACAGACTAGTTAATAGTTTGACATCTTGAACAATACTAGATAAAATTATATTATTCTAAACAAAGGCTGCAGCCACATTGTAGAATACTAAACAATATAACTGGTACTCTGCAATAAATTATCGGAATAATGTTTACGTTATTTATTTCATGTAATTTTTTTTAAATCAATCGGAAGCTTTTAAAAACTTAAAAAAATTCATTTAAACATTTAAGATAATCTTCACGTGATTTCTTCGTATGTATAAACCATTCTATTCCGCGGTTTATTGAAAACAAAAAAAAATAGTACTAATAAGGAATAAATGAAAAGGATTTTTGTTAATAACTTGACTTCCTTTTTTTAATAATTTTATCGATACCACATGACTTCCTTGTACGTCTATTAAATTACATATAATTTTTAGGTATTTATTTATTTTTATTACATATTCATTTATTTTTGGTTATTATTGAATTAATATTTATTAATCTTTTTTTCACAATCACAGGTTAATAATTATTTATAAATCAATATATTTTAATTATAAAAAAATTTGTTGTGAAGACCACATGACTTACTTGTACGATTATTAAATTTCATATACAGATCTTTTGCTGCACTTCGTTTATATTTATTTCATTTGAAAGTGAGATATGATCCACCAATTCTTTAATAAAGTGGACAGTTACACAATTGCTGAAATATTAGTTTTTATTTACATCAAATATTTATACAATTATTAATTCAACAATCTTACATGAAATATTAGAATAGAGTAAAAGTCCCTTTACTACTCATATTATTAGATCAGTATTAATTTGATCTTCGTGATCAACAAAAAATTCAGATTTCTGGTGTTTTGTTTAATAATTAAATTGTTCCGTTTAGTGAACTCCAGTATACATGTTAATGTTAATTCCGACCTTACGGTGTCGGAAGTATCCAGTTTTTGTTATTGGATTATTTGGTGAATAATAGAAAGAAATAGAGGCAAACAAAGACAGGAAAAAGAAAGATAACATGAAGAGATATATCTCCAAAAAATGACAAGAAGATGAATATAAAGAGGAAAAAAACGTTAAGACCAAGGAAAGAATAAAACGATTAATACAGAATGATATATATGAAGAGAAAGAAAATTTGAAACCTGTAGTACGTGTACACAAATTATGTTCAAAAGAATTATATCAAACCAAAGAGCAATTAAATGATTGGTAACAAAAAACAAATAAACGAAATGATGATCATCTCCGACTTAATTCAATTTATTAAAAATAGCCTCAGTGTAAATGTTGTTCTTGTGGGGGTGTTTTTTTTAGTCACTCGGTAGTTAACTTTAATGCATTCGTAGATAAAATTACACAGAAATTCCAGAATAATTAAATAAAATTTAATAAAAATAAACTAGAAAATCCAAAAAATAATACGATTATAAATTATAATTTTCAATTAATATTAAATAATCACATGTTTCACCAAATCTATTATATATACACTATGGAATAGTGGTTATTAAATTACATATACACATTTCCAAAAGTACATAAAATTTTATTTCACTAATACCTTCTGATTTTTTAAAATTTTTATTGAATTATTATTTAAACTTTTTTTACAATCACGGGATAATTATTAATAAACCAATATATTTAAATGAAAAAATAAGTTAAAAAAAAGAAAAAAGGTGATGAAGTTTGATTCGAACCAATGTGCCTTCCTTTGAAGATTCCAAATATATCATTAATTAAACTTTTTTGGCTATAACTGTGGAACCAATGAAAATAAGTACCACTTATGATATATCGTTGAAAAGATGTCAATGAGAGCTTATTATTACAGTCAAGAAAAAGTTAAAAACTCAAATTTATTTGATTTTGGATTTTTTGGACACTTTTTCCTCAGTGGATTGCAATCAAAATTGGAGGTGCACAACTAAATGTTACAATAGTCCTAAATCCAAAATTTTAACATCCTACGGTTAATAATTTTTGAGTTATGCTAGATTCATATGCACATACGTACGTACAGACGTTACGCTGAAACTAGTCAAAATGGATTCAGGGATGGTCAAAATGGATGTTTCCTTTGAAATCTAAAAACCGAAATTTTTCTCGATTACTATACTTCCGTATAAGGAATAAAAACACATTATTAATATATATTTCGTATATTTATCGATATATCCATCCATATTTAATAACATAACAAGTACGCACCTAACCACCACGAGACATGTACTAATGATCATCAGTACAGGATTTTCCGCTAGTGAATGATACATTCAGGTACTAAGCTATGGGTGACGGTCTCACATCCAAACGCTTTTTAGTATGATAGTATATTATGTCAATAATTAAATCACTAATTATATTAATAAATAGGTATTAAATATTGATTATTATCATTATTCCTTAATTTAAACATTGTAAAATAAATAATAAAACGTGAAAAATAAATATTAAAAAAAGGAATCCTTTAAAACAATTTTGCTAGAATTATGTAGATAAGAATTGTTAAGTGTACGGGACCCTGAAGCTACTTCCTTGCACGATATTCTTCTATTTTCTCTTCTTACTTCTTTTTGGTTAATTAAATAATAAATATAAAAAATAAAAATGTTAAGTATATATCTAATTGTAGTATATCCAAATAAATAAGTAAAATTCAGGGAAATCAGAATTTGAGATTAACATATTAGGATAACATTCTTTATTGTAGGATATAGATTATATGACATATCTGCATATGAATATTTCGTAGAATAGAATCGAATTAACTAATATATATCAGACAAGTGATCAATAAAAAATTAAATACTTTACGATTGCAAAAATTTCTCACATGTTAAGTAATATTTTTAAGTGTAGCATTAGTAAAAAATAAAATGAATGTTCTATTTCAGATTTTAGATATTACGTTTTTCTATTAGTCTTTAGATATTAGTTTTTTTTATTTAATAATATTTATCAAGTAAATAATAATTATTATCTCTCAAGAAGATTTGTAATCTTTTTCGCATCAGAAAAATTAATTTTCCTGATTATGGAAAATAAAATATTAAAACATGCGTGTTGAACAAGTTAGTAATTTTTGTTTTTTATTTTTTTATTATTATTTCACATTTCCGCTTTATACTTAGGTATTGTTATCCTACAATTCTTTTTAATATAAGAAAATGTTACCTAATGAACAATATTTATTTTCTTGGAACAAATGTAAGGTATCTAACATTTATCAAATTTACATATTTTGCCAACAAATTAATTGAAATATGAATTAATTATACAAATCATGAAAGAAGTTATTTAGTTACATCACGTTACATCAGATTATACTTCATTCTTTCTTAAGTAAAACTTACACGCTTAAATATCGTTATAAATGTGTTCGCACATGTAAGTACTACTGAGATCATAATTTACTTTCTTAAAACAGGTTTGTATACTAATAAAAATAAAAAATAAACACATGCACTAAATATTGCTGGGCGTGGCTATCTATTTCATAAGAATAAAATTTGATCCGCTTGCAAGATTTGGATTTTCGATAATTTCGAAAGTTTTTTTTTTTAAATGATATCTCATTCTAATATTTGCATTCAAAAGCTCATTGGCTTTTTTTTTTGAAAATATTTATCAACTATCAAAAAAAATTAAAATATACCAATTGAGTAAACAACCATTTAACTATTTTAAGATATAATAAAAAAAAATATTCAAGTTCACATATAATTGTACCAGAATTAAATTCATTAGCGACTTATTAGTGTAATGTAACTGCAAAAGATTTTGAGGTTCAAATCCCTGCAAAAATTAGTTGCTTTTACATGGACCTGAATGCTAGACTGGTGTAATTTGGTGGTTGGGATTCAATTAACCACACATCTTAGGAATGGTCGGCGAGAGTCTAAACAAGAGTACACTTGATCTCCATGTCATACATATCATTCTCATCTCATTGGGCCGAAAAGGGGTTACTATATGGTTCACTAGTTGAACAAATTGTATCGTGCACACTATGAAAAATAATAAGGTATCATAAATTCTTTTCTGAAAAAATTCTCTTTTAATAAATAAATATTTAAAAAAAAAATCATTTATTTACTTTTTAATAAATACTGCACTATAATAAGGTGCTTTTCTGAAATATGAGAGAAGAAACTTCATTGTTGCTTAAGTTTTATTCTACAGAAAAGTAATTTTTCAAATGGGGAAGAAATCTGAGGTCCTTAATTGTGTCTTAAATGTTTTCTTTCAGTTAAACTACTATTTAAGATGATAATGGGTTTGATCATTTTTACCAAATAAACATTTGTAAAAATACAATAGACGGTCGCTCGCCCGACCGTCTGCCGGGTATGAACCCCCGACAAGTTCGTTAAGGTCATGGTTGTGAGGAAATTTCGCATTTATATAAATGTTAAACCTCTAGGCACTGATCTCTTTCCTCTTTGGTTTCTTGTTCTCGTAAACCCGATAACAATACGTTTAGGGGCACTTGATGATCGTCCAAGATTCGATCACTTTTTAAAGCGCATAATAAAAAAATATTGAAAAAACTTCATGGAAGGAAGAATAAGACAAATGAATAATGAAAGGGAACGTTGTATACAAAAAACAAATAGTAAAGAAAAGAGGAAATGATGAAGAAGGAAGTATACAGACTTTGAAAAAACCCACTACATTACTAAAAACAGAATAGAAATAACTATAGTTAATTATAAAAATAATCATTAAAGAAAAATGAATTAGTTATTTTACTTCATTATATTTCTGTTGCCCTGATGACAGAATTATAATGGAGTATAAGGCTTAATTTTTTTTCTTTAATGAGCATCTTTAATTAATAAGTTGACTCCTAAAGGGGCAGGATAACACAAATTTATTCTGCAAATTTAAAAGCAATCGGTCGGATGGTTCTTGTGTGATGAACCTGCAAACAAAAAATAAAAAAACAGGCAAACTTTCGAATTAATATATAAAATTATGTTGATAAGCAAAAAAGTGTTAATTTTGTTCTTAAGTAAATCATTTTTATTTTGTGAGAGATCGTCACATGAAACCTAAAAAAATAAGTTGTTACACAGTAGATCAGCTCTTGTTTTGCTGCAGGACACGGTTCAAATTTATAACAGAAGGTAGTTACTTTTAATTTGGAGTTGAGATCGTTAATTTAGACTTTCAGAGGAAAGGAGTCAGTTTCCGGCATTATTACATGAATGTTATCCCTGACTTATATCAGCCTGTCAGCATTATCAATTGTGCTTACGGCCTGTAATGAAGTAATACATTCTCAGATGTAATAATCTTCCGAAAAACATACAAAAATAATGCGTTAAAATTAAAGTTATGAACCGGGATCACTTATAATATTAGGTACCAAGTCCAAATATTTACATGTATTTTTGATAAAATATATTTTCTTCAGTCAGTCTAATTCAAAATATTTCTGAAGTGGATTTTACTAATTGCTTTCTTGTACTTCGACAAGGAAGGAGGAGGGATGGGAGTGCACTTCTTCTGAGACGATTGCAATTGACTGAACCAAAAGTGTCCAAAAAAGCCCAAAATTAAAAAAAAAATTGGATTTTGTATTTTTTTCTTAACTGTAGTAATAAGCCCTCATTGATTCCCTTCCCTGATTTAAGCCCTTATTTTCATTGGTTCCAGAGTAATAACCAAATAAAATTTTAATTAATGAAATATTTGGATATTACAAGGGTACATATCAGTTTGAATTAGACTTCATCTATTTTTCTTTTTTTGTAACTTTTTTAAAATTAAAATATATTGATTTATTAATAATTAATTATTAACCGCCAGTAAAAAAAAAAAGTGTTTACGATAAATAATAATTCAATAATAAAAAATAATAATAATAAAAAAAAAAAACAGAAGTTATTATTTTTTTTTTTTTTTGTTTAACCTTCGGAACCACCGTTAAGGTATCTTCAGAGAATGAGATGAATGAATTGTAGCGTGTATGAAAAAATGCCATGCCTGACCGGGATTCGAACCCGGGATCTCCTCCAGATGAAAGGCCGAGATGCTACCACTCGACCATGGAGGCCGGCGACAGAAGTTATGAATGAAATAACATTTTATCTACTTTTCATTAAAAAAAAATTGTATATGTAATTTAATAGGCGTACAAGGAAGTCATGAGTGTTCCAAATCAGATTTTTTTAAATTTTATTGTTAGAATGTACCTATTAGTTGATTATTTGAACTCTTGAGTTGATTTTGTGTACTCATTAACTTATCATTTTAAATGATTGAACGCAGTCGTTCTAATTAAGAAAAAAATACAATAGGATTCCTATTACATTTAAATAAAATTACTGAAATATAAATTTATAGAGGATGTTATTTATTCGATTTCTATCCTAATTTAATAAAGTGAAATTTACCTTTTTGTAAATAAATAGAATGATGTAGTTTGATCAACTTCATAAGTGCTGTGAAGTTTTTTCTCAGTAAAATAGTAATATTATTATTTATTACAGCACCACTCAGTTAATAGTATTAAATTTATTTAGTGAATTCTTGGCTAGAATTTTACATCGGAAAAAGCTGATTTAAAATTACTTTCATTGTTATCTACCAATATGATTTTGAGTAAACTTCATTAAGAAGAGAAGATGAAGAAAATGTTTTTTTTTTATATATTATTGTGTAATTTTGTCTATCAGTATTTCATCTACCATAAAAAACTTCGTAAATTATATAAAAAATGAATTATCTAGTTTTTAATCGAAAAGATCTGACAACCAAGACAAGATTTTATTTCATAATAACTATTAAGTCTGAAACGTAGGATGGTTTAATATCAAGAAAAAATAATACATAAAAATAATTAATCAGATATTAGTATTAATTAAGTCTTTATTTATACTTGTATGTTAAGGAACAAACTATTCAATAATTTATTTATTTATTCATAACAGGTAAATAAGTAATATTAATAAATACTGTTGTTTAATCAAAACTCAAGATTAATAATCAAATTAATAATCCATTTATATTATAATTCATAGTTAAGATTCAACAATTAATTTTTATTTTTAAAAACGAATTAATTATACACCAATCTTTTTTTTTTGGAATATCAGAAACAAAAGTAAGAAAGAAAAATACTTTCTAGTTTGTTGTTTTTTTGCTGATGAAACTCTTCGATCGTTTTGTAATTTGGGAAGAATGATGACAGAATTATCATCACAGATGCAGTCTAAAGTTTGGGAAGAATAGATGCTCACTCGGCGCCGAGGGAACAGAACGGTAAAGGTCGGATAAGGTGGAAGAGAAACAGAGGGAGGGAAGTGAGTCGAAAATGAGTGAGGGAGTGTAATTTAGCGGGTGGGGACAAAAAGAAAAAGAAGTAAAAGCAGTGGAAGAGAAGTGTTAATTGACTATTGATCTGTACTCTCACTAACTCTCCTTCCTAGCAGCTTTCCTCATCTCTCACTCTGTGATTAGGAACGAAGACAGAGGGGAAAGGGAGGATTGAGTGGGTTTCGATGGGAGGGTGAAAGGGGGATTGTGGTCATTTGATGACGGGGGAGTAGTTCCTGTCCGGCTCATTAAGGCAACCACTTCACAGTCCTCTATCGATGCACAATACTCTCTAGTATAGCATGAAACCACGATATTGTTCTCAAAACCGCACTAAATCTAGCAGAATTATCAATAATTTATTACATACTTGCGCTTGCGTGCACGCAGATACAAATACATACATATAATCGAACAAAGATATTAATTTGTCGCGATCCGGTTATTTTTCAGAATTTATTATGTACTTTGTACTCTTTTAATATAGAAACTGAGAACGGTAGATTTAAGAATGTTGAAAATCTAATTTAAAAAAAAAAAAATCAAAAAATTATCCGAACTATGAAATTATAATCTGAAACGTTCCAACAGTACTACATAAATACGTTCTGAACTCGGTAATTAATTAATTGTGGTGATTATTAAAGCTAAAATTGTCATCGAAAGAATATTTTTGTTTCCTTCGATTATAATTAAGATGAGTATCATTTAGGGATAATTGCTTCAACAAGATGAATAAAATTTGAGTGATGACAGTTTTATTTAATCGTAAAGAGAAACGCTCAAGAACAGTTTACAAAAATTAAAATCGATATCTTAATTTTGATTGTTAAGCTATCATCATTAGTAAATATGAAAGTATAAAAAAAGGAATATAAATATAAAGCTAATAATAGATATTGAGTAGTTTTAGTCTTCGTCACAAAAACTCTTCACCTTTTGTTTCCGAATTGTTTAAGTAGTAGTTTAGAACAACTCTATTTTGTATTCATCGTATGGATGAAAACCTGTAAAAATAAACATCAGGAAAAAGAATTTTTTATTGAATAACATTTTAAAGTTACATATATATTTTTTAAATTAGCCCATTCATAAGGAACAAATTCAAGTACAACACAATAATTATAAATTTGACTGATGGAGATTATTCTAACGATCCGTTACACGTAAACTGATCAACAAAACATTCAGTAAATCATGATTGATTCTGTTTATATTTGAATCTTAAATCAATGAATAAACAGATGTACGTTTACTTCGTAAAATATCCTTCGAACGTTTAACATTTTTCTTTCAAATCGTGCGATTTTCAGTATTCTTTAGAAATCTTCTTTGCAACCATCACAATTTAAGTTAGCATGAATCCACTAAGAATAGATGAATACTATTACATATAAAATGGTTTTCTCAAAGTTCTTCCTCTCAGTATGAGTAAAATGACTTTGATTTCTTTCATAGGTCAAGTGATCAAAAGATATGGTTCGGTCACGATAGCAAAAACATTTGCTCAAATTTAAAAAAAAAAACGAAGTAAAAATCAGCACTTCTGTATACTGTGTACACGAATGTTCAAATCTGAACATATCAAAGAAATAATCTTACATATACGAAATCGGTTATAAGCGCTAAACTACCGGCCACCGAATCGTTCATAAAGCTTATCTTATAGAACTTGACATATTTTTTTATACGTGAGGATTGTAATGCAAGTTCAGTACGTGTGTTATGTGATAAAGTGTGTTATGTAATTTGATAAAGAACTTGAAAAGCGAATAAAAAAGAAAAGAATACACCTGAAGTTGTGGGTTGCCACGAAAGTGGTTTTAGAATATTTGTGAAAAAGTAATGTAAATGTCATCTCATTTACTTTATAATTTTGTACTTGGGTGGTTCAAGTTGGTTTTTGATTATAAAAATATAATATATATTGCATATATATATATATATATATATATGTATAATAAATTTTTTTTTTTAAATTTATGAATACAAGATTTGAATGAAAATAAAAAAATAATCACCAGACATCTAAAAAAAAAATCTGATGTGGACATCTCATGACTTCCTTGTACACCAATTAGATTACAAGTACATTTTTTTAAAATGAAAAGTATATAAAATTTTATTTCCTTAATAACCTCTGTTCTTTTTTCATGTATATATTATATATATATATATATATTTATTATTATTATTGAATTATTATTTATTGTATTTGTGTTTTGCCGGCTTCCGTAGCC
>JAAAKQ030107559.1:0-14172 GCA_010016005.3 Zanna intricata
AGTTCTTCCAGTTCTTTTTCATTCAGCTCTTTCTGTAATTGCCGATTCACACTTTCCCTGAGTAAGGACCCCATTGTAAGTAAGTGCACCCCATTGTTTGGGTGCACTTATCACACATTGTATTTGTTGCATCCTTCGCAAGTAGTCGCGATTTGCGTGCCACAATTTGTTTAGTGAGGGGATACATTTCCGTCTCCACCTGCTTGATTTCTCGTTTTGTGTTTCTGTCAATGTGTTGGTGTAAAACACTGACCAATTCTTCTAAACGATTAAGGAGTTCAAATATCCTCTCCTATTCATCACTGCTCTCTGAACTGAGAGGACGTCTCCTTTTTCTGTCTTCCCTAGACGGTCTCTCCCCTTTATCCAAATTCTCCCTGCTTGCAGTCTCCACGCTCGTCGACGCCATCTCCATGTCATCCACTCTCTCCTCAATAAAAGGCACCTCTTCTGATCTAACCGGTGAGCGGGAAAGAACCCTACTCAGTTTAAAAGAGTCCATGACCCCTCTATCCGTTTTTCACGTCTATCTCGTAATCCATTGAGGGGGACAAGAGAAAGATTATCATCAACGTGATCCTTGTCGAAAGGCCAAAGAACTAGAGTACCCATACACTCCAAAAAGGGGGGAAATTTTGGGGGGGGTGGTCGGATGGGGTCGAAAACAGACACAGTCTGTACAAAACCTAGTGCCTGGCGTCACAGTCTGTGTATTAATTCGAGTGCGTTATGGAGCAGTCCGGAGGAATTGCCTGGAGTACTTGGTCGGATTGGCCAAGGACTTGGTAACCGTTGACTCCTTCAAGTTGAGGAGTCAATTGGTCGGTCTCCGCCGAGGTTGCGGTCCTCCGTTGATGAGGTCTGGGGACCACAGGAGCGGTAACCCTCCCATGTGCATTGTATTGCACGAAAAAACCGACGAAGATCTCGGCTTCGAGCCGAGCTGGGATGGTTTCAGCTGGATCTGCGCGGGGTGAGCCCGGCTTAGAAGGGGCCCAAGTCCAAAGGGCGGCCCCTCACGAACCGAAGTCAGCGGGAAGCTGCAGTGTGGCGGTCGTTCCGCTGGTGGAGCAGGTGATTATCGAGAGGCTCCTACAGCGAAGTCGCCTGTGAAGGTGACCAGCTCTGGGGCCGAAAAGATAGGGTGTGTTGAGGAGTTGTGGTCTGCATGGACTAAGCTTTCCTAAAAAAAGGAATGGCGGATTTCAGTGGAATTTTGGCAGATGGTCGACTCCTATTTATTAGAATGTGCATTGACGGTATCTGAGCTGGCGCCAAAAAATGAATACCTTCAGGGCACCAAACTTGTTTTTTTTTTCTTTGTGAACGAAAGACGCTGAGGCGTTATTATCGCCCGGAATAAATAAAAATGACTAAAACCTAACAAAAAAACTAAAAGTAGATAGAAGCTAAAATGACGAAAAAACAAAATAAAGATTTAAAAACTAATTTAACTAGACTAACTACTAAATATCACAGAAAAGTAAAAAAATAAAAACTACCAACAGATTTAAGAAAAATATTACTTAAAACCTAAAACTAATAACTCAGATAAAATATCATTAAAACTTAAAACTAATATCACAGAAAACTTACAACTATTATCACAGTCACAGTCTTATGAGTAAAATAAGGAAAATGTATTAAAATATAAAACTAGATAACATAGAAAAATCCAACTGAATCCGTGAAGGGTGTAAAGGGCCTCTTCACGGATAACAAAATACGCTATGTCTACATGAATAATCCCCAATGGGGGTTCTTATTTTTAAGACTTTGGGGGGTTGGCGTCCACACGGCCCTAGCCTCTGTAGCTTTTCTTCCCACTACACACTGAGCTACAGAACACTATACACATACTCTATCGCAAGAACTCTACACAATTTACAACATATACAATCTCACAACTACTCATTCTACACTATTTCTTCTTACACGTACACTCGGTTCCCGACGAGGAGTCTTATTTTTTAAGACTGTGGGAATTGGCATCCCCACGACCCTAGCCTCTGCAGCTTTTCTTCCCACTACACACTGAGCTACAGAACACTTTACACTATACCAAGTAGTACTCTCTACAGTAAGCAAACTACAAAAATTACAACATATACCCTTACACAAGTACACAAAAACATTACTCTATTTCTTCTTGCACATAACTCGGTGAAGTAGAGACACCTTACGAAACGCAATCGTAACCCAAGGTGGAAACTATCTTGCTGATGGGTGAATGGCTCTATGCAGTGAGTCTCAATATTAAGTGCGGAATGCCATAGAATCCTTAATACAAGCCGGGAAGAAATATTTTGCAAAGACCTTATGGAAATGGATGTAAAGGAAATCGCTGAAGAACTTCGAGTCCTCTGTCTCAAACAATGTCCAGAGGACATCGTTTGAGACTCACTACCCAGGTAGTGCCCAGGTAGTTGAAACTCAACTACCTGGGCGAACCCAATTGTAGTTTAGCTCTAGCTCCAGTACGCGTGCGCTCTGCTGGAGTGGTCTGTTACATCGCCGGTACTCGTGGGACGAAAATTACAGGTCCAACAGAAAATACTATGGTGGGTGGTGGTCCATCTGAAAAAACCACCGAAATTAACAGCCATGTGAAAAGGCCTCGTTCGGCGTTGTCAGACAAGGATAACAGTTCAGAAGATAGTAGGCATTTAAACACTGATAGACCAAAAAAATGTAAAAATATCAGATTTATAGTTCTAAGCAATACCCAGGAAGATGGCTCCCCTCTAAAGATCTCGCCTTTCATGATCAACAAGGTAATTATGGCGAGCAGAGGCGTAATTTTTTTCCGAGACCTTTGAATATGGACATGACTGAAATTTCTGATGAGCTTCGTTCCCCAGATGTACAGATGAAGCGTATCATGAAACGCCAGAGCGGAATGGAAGAACCAACACCTCTCATTCTGACTTTCAGTCTCCCGCTCCCACCACAGAAGATTAAAGTGGGATACATGTCGGTTCTAGTACGACCTTTCACACCTAATTCATGCCGATTTTTCAGATGCAATAGATAAGACTCTGAATATCATTAACCTACGTATCGAAACATTGTTATTTGTAGTGACTCATACAGTGCTTTCTAAGTCCTAGAAAACTTCTATTCCAGACATTCTATCGTCATAAATATATAACGCAAACGCCGAGTTGAACTATCGCAACACACAAGTTAATTTTTGCTAGATCCCTAGCCATGTGGGGATTCCAGGAAATGAAAGTGCCGATTTCGCAGCTAAAGACGCATGTAATCAGCCATCTTTCACTACACGTGTTACTACATGCGACTTTATAAATTACATAAAACTCACACTTCGCGCAAGGTGGCAAGAAGTGTGGACGGCTACAGTTGACAACAAACTGCGGTATATTAATAATTCACAATTGTGTTGCCAGGGGATTCCTCATGCAGAAAAATTCGTCGTGAGGAAGTGGTTCTCTGTCGATTGCGGAATAGCGACACACGAGAGTCACCCACGGGTACGTGATGTCAGGAGGGAATGCTCCACTTTGGGTTAGATGTGACTGCCTCTTAACTGTGCGTCATATTTTGATTGACTGCATATATTATGCGGCTTTACGTCGCAAATTTAAATTACACGAAAATATTCCCTACCTCTTAATAAATGATAAGAGTGATAGTATTTCTTGTATTTCTGCGACGCATAAACATTTTTAGTAAAATTAAAATTTGACAGTTTTTTTTCTTTTTTCTATTATCCGTTAAGGGACCTTAACACACTCCTTACGTTTTTTAATGAATTTTTTTATTTTAGCTTTATTTATTTATTTTTTCATATTAATTTAAAATTATGACTGTGATATTAATTCTAAGATTTACCTGGTATTAGCTTTAATTTTTAGATAATATTTCATTGTGATATTAGCTTTAGTTTTAATTAAAGCGGTTAATTTTAATTTAGTTTCAGCTTTACATATTTTCATTTTTTTTTTGTGATATTAGTATTAAGTTTTTAGAAAAATTGGTTTTTTAAATTTTTTCCTATTTATTTTTAGTTTTAGTTTATTTATTAATTTAGAAATTTTTTTATAACCATTTCTTTTCTTTATCCGTGTGATAATAACTCTCCAGCGTTGTTCACCGTCAAAAAAAAAAACTAGTGGCGTTTTTCTTAAAATCCCTGTCCCTAATGTTTTTCCTTTCCGGACAGGAGCACATACATCAGATGGTAAACCACCAAATAAGCTCCCTGTTAAGGAAACCCACACAACATCTTCCTCTGGGATATCATCTTCCCAAATATCTAAATTACCACCTCCAACACCACGTGTACTGGAGGATATGGTAGAGGAACCGTCCGATTGCAGGGTATCCGACTTCCACAAAATGAAAAATAAAAAAAAAAAAAAAACCGGATCACCTATAATTAACTTATAGTTTGTTACCTACGAGTACCCACAATACTCGTGGGACCATAATTTCAAGTTCTCCAGAAAATTTTTTGATGGTTGGTGGTCCATCTGAAAAAACCACCACATTAAGTCAAGTGAACCCCGACAGGGAGTCTTATTCTTTAAGACTTTGGAGGTTGGAGTCCCCACGGCCCTAGCCTCAGCAGCTTTTCTTCCCACTACACACTGAGCTGCAGAACACATTGCACTATACACGTACACTACATCAAGAACACTACCCAATTTACAACATATACAATCTCACAACTGCACAACAACATTCTACACTATTTTTTCTTACACATACACTCGGTGATGTTGCAACAGCTTACGAAACGCAACCGTAACCCAAGGTGGAACTATCGTGCCGATGGGTGAATAGCTCTACGTAGTGAGTCTCAATATTAATATAAATGCGGAATCCCATAGAACCCTTAAGAACAGCCGCGGAGAAATATTTTGCAGAGACCTTATGGAAATGGATGCAAAGGAAATCGCTGAAGAACTCCGATTTCAAGATGTTGTAGAGGTCAAGCGCATAACAAAACGACAGGGCGGAATGAAGGAGCCAACACCTTCTCTCATTCTGACCTTCAGTCTCCCGCTACATCCTGAAAGGATTAAAGTTGGTTACCTATCAGTCCGAATGCGACCATTTTTTCCTAACCCACGGCGATGTTTCAAATGCCAAGGATATGGTCACACAGCAACTTCTTGCCCGAAAACAGAGATCTGTGCTCGATTCGCAAAGGAAGGCCAGAAATGACACCGAATCGAGTGGCCAGAAACGAGTAAAAGATGAAAAGTACGCGAACTTCAACGGTTCGCATACAGCCCGCTCCCGAGATTGCCCAACTTTTCAGGAAGCAATAGCAATTCTCAGAATTACTACCGAGCAGAAGCGGCACGCAGAGAATACAAAAAGTCAATCAACTCTAGGAACCTGGTTCCTAGAGTTCTCTAGGAACCTAGTTCAGGCGATAATAATGATTCAGCGTTGTTCGCCCTCCCAAAAAAAAAAAAAAAAACACAAGAAAAAACAGCCACAGCAGAGAAATTACTACAGAACACAATAACTCACCTTGAAGCTTGGTCCAAGGTTACTGGCTTCACATTTTCACCCCAGAATACTAATGTGTAGTCTTTTCTCGGCTCCGGGACCCTTCCATTCCGCAACTTTATCTCAATGGTGAGCTGATTGCTGTTTCTCCTGACATCAGGTTTCTGGGTTTAGTTTTTGATAGCCGTCTTACGTGGGTCAATCACATAAAACAATTAAAATCGAAATGTTCCAAACTGCTAGATATGTTACGAGTTCTTTGCAATACAAATTAGGGTGCCGATAGGTCATGTATGTTGCGTTTCTCTTCTTCATTAGTTCGGTCCAGCTTAGATTGCAGCTGCATCGCCTACTCTTCTGCGCGAAATATAGCCTTGAAGATGTTAGATGCCGTACACCATTCTTTTCTTCGTCTTGCTACAGGCGCTTTTAGATCAAGCTCTATTATTAACATACAAGTCGAGTGCGGTGAACCGTCACTTTGGGGTAGACGTGACCAAATTCTAACACCTTATTGGTTCCGTCTTAAAGGACAACCGAATCACCCGGCGTTTACAGCAGTTTTTTCGAACCCGAATTTTCAAAGATATAAAGACCACCCACGTTATAATGCACCTATGGGTGTACGTGCCAGAAGGTTATTAAATATTTTAAACGATGATGTACCATCAGTTTTTCCAGCATTTCAATATTCATATCCTCCGAGGAGAATCGGCGCTGTAAATTTTAATTTTGATCTTACCATACACAAGAAGCAATAAACACCACCATTTTTTTTCAGCAATGCTTCCATCATATTGTTTCTAATATATACCCTGACACGATAATAATACAGATGGATCAAAACAGGATTACCGTTGGCTGCACATTTGTTGTCAGTGATAGGACATATATATTTAGTCTACCTGGCATCACATGTGTTTTTACAGCTGAACTTTACGCAATAAATAAGGCGCTGAATATCGTTAATTCTAATTGTCGAAATATCCTTATTTGTAGCGACACGTACAATGCTCTCCAAGCCCTAGAAAACTTCTATTGAAAACATCCTATCGTCATTGAAATACATAACGCAATCGCTGAGTTGAACCATCGCAACACAGAAGTGAGTTTCTGCTAGACCCTAGACACGTGGGGATTCCGGGTAATGAACGTGCCGGTGCTGCAGCTAAGGACGCATGTAGTCAGCCACCTTTGACTATACGTGTTACTACATGCGACTTTATTAACCACATAATACACACTCTTCGAGCAAAGGGGCAAGGCTTTTGGGCGGCCACAGTTGATAATAAACTTCGACATTTTAAATATTCTGTGTTGCTATGGGACTCCTCAAACAGAAATATTCGTCGTGAGGAAGTGGTCCGCTGTCGATTGCCGATAGGTTATACGAGAGCCACTCATGGATACCTGATATCAGGAGAGAATCCTCCATTATGCGTAAGATGCGACTGCCGCTTTACTGTGCGTCATATCTTGATAGACTGTATATGTTATGCGGCCTTACCAGGAAACATTCGCCAAATCCTTGCAAATGACAAGTATGTTTTAGACCGGGTTCTCCTATTCCTGCAAACGTGGATCGCTTCTCGGCCTGTGGCCTCGTGCTGTATTTGTGTTTTCTGCTACCGGTAACAATCTATTAAGTTGCTTCTACAAGACAGTGTACCTCTGTTCACGTCGTTGGGGTTGACAACGAACAGCAGCAGTCAGACAACCTGCGCTGCTGGAAAAGTAATTTGAAGGCGGCGTAGTTGTTGCAGAAGGGCCGCTGTCGGCTAAATAGAATGTTTCCTTTGCTGTAACCTGTCCTCATTTCTTAGGTACGTGAGACCAGATATATTTTCCGATCCTCTGGCATATTCTGGAAGCGGTTTCGCTCCGACCTTGCCGGTGGTCCGCATTAGGAGCTTTTAACTGTTCGACCTCTCGAGTGGGTTGGGTAAGAGCAGCGGCCTTGCTCGGGAGTAGAATAGGTAGACGCTCACTGAGCTTTGTGTTAGGTGGTAGTTACATACTGGCTGTTAGTATAGTGCCTAGTGCTACAGCCGGTGTTTTTGTTTTCTTTTAAGCGCTATGGACAAGCAAACCGGAGGAGATTGCCAGGAAGACCTAGTGGGGCTGGCCAAGGACTTGGTCACCGGTGACCCCTTCCTACCGAGGAAGTCAATAGGGCGGTCTCCGCCCGGGACTCGGGTTTCCGCAAAGGGAACAACTGGGGACCCCTCGGGGAGAGTGCTGCCTCATCAAGATTTGATGGAGGATCACACTAAAAATCCGCCCAAAACCTCGATGTCAACCTGTGCGGGGAAGGCTGCAACAACAGCCGGATCCGTACGGAGAGAGTCCGGTAGACGGGGCGATCCACCGCTGAAGGACAATCTCCCGCGAAGGCTAGAGAGGTAGAAGATGGAAGCGGGGCGTTCTGACCTAAGCGGAAGGTCTCAGGTAAACCTGAAAAGGCGAGCCTTGGGGCAGAGAAACTTGGGCGGATCGAGGAGATGAGGGCCAAAGTCTCCACTAAGAAGGAGTCGAGGATTTCACTCGAGTTCAGACAAATCGTGGACTCGTATTTGTCAGAGTGTAGTAGTATGGTTGCCGAGCTGGCATTAAAGTGCGAAAGCCTCCAGGGTTCAAACCGAGACCTTGATACGGTCGTTGATCGACTATCGGGCAAGGTAGATCAGGTGGTGGAGGGAGTCCGGGACTTGTTACTCAAACCGGTAACGGGAAAGGTCGTGTGTGAAATCCACACACGTCTGTTAAACGCGTGGAGGAGAAGGTCAAGAGAAGCCTGTCTCCTTCGCGACTGTGACAGCTACGCCTGCGCCTAAACGAGTTAGTCCCCCGCTGCCAGCCCCCGCGACAGCAAGCAAAATTAAACGGGCTACGATTAAGGTCATGCCCGTAACACCTGGTCTGGGGGCTTCATCAGCGATGACGGAGCTAACCCTAAAAAAGGTCTTGGACCCGCGGAGGGAAAGGATCCAAGTCTCCCGGGTCACCAAAACAAGAGACCACGGAATCGTCTTTGCTCGATGTTGTACTGGTGTCGGGATACTTCCAGCTTGGATGGAGTATCGACGACTTGCTGGCGAAGTTGGGAAGGATTCTGGACAGTCTCCCGGGCACCAGAGTGCTGATAGGTCTGCACGCTAACGCCAAGTCTACTGCCTGGAGATCACCACTCACTGACCCCAGAGTCATGAACAGTTCGTAGAAGCCAGGAACCTCTACTTGTTAAACGAGGCAGAATAACCGCCAACCTTTTCTTCCGAACTGGAGGAATGTTACATCGACGTCAACTATTACAGCGACGTCGATGTACGTCACTTTGGTGACGGGCGATTTGCTGCGATACACAAATAGTTGGACTGTCTGATCCGTGGTCAGCGTAAGCGATCATAGGCTTATAAGCTATGAAATTGCTTACGGAGAAGATCTAAGAGCTCCAGATCCGGGACGCTACAACGTAAGGGGCATGGATTGGAACAGGCTTCGGCGCAAGTGCTCAGCTGCGTTGCAGGGGTTGCAATGACGCATGGAGTGCAGGGAGGAGGTGAAATTGACTGCTGAACTGTTCGGCCAGGCCATTAAGACTGGTTGCAACAGGATCCTACGGCGGCCTCGGCTAATGGACGGACCCGCGTACGACAGCCAGTCCGCTGATCCCTAGTGCCTGGAGCCGCCATGAAAGCTCCGGGCGTCCGTCTGTTAACCGCAGGCGGAGGCTTGGGAATAAGTGGTTGTCCTCTGATCTAAGCGTGCTGCGCGCAAGAGTTAGGGCCGCGAGAAATAGGTATCAGCGGCGCCCCCTCATGGGGTCAACCGTCGACGACGTGTACGCTGAATGCCTGCGGACCTAACAGCGTGTCCGTAACGAATGTGTCATGCGGTCAAGGAAGCCAAACTCAAGTCTTGGCAAGACTCCATGAGGGGCCTGCAAGGCAATCCCTGGCAGCTCGCAAAGACGTGTTACCGCCCGAAGCCATTGCACGTTCTGTCCAGAGTTCGGTGCGGGTTAGGTGGTCGGGATCACACATTAACATCTGTGGTGATCTACCGGGCATTCCTGGACATTCTGTTTCGAGATGCTCCGGAGGGGGAAGCAGATATCGGCGTCAGGGCGGGTGTAGCGCCTTTCCCTGGCGTGTGACCTGTGGAACCCTTAGATATAGATCGAGTGGTTTTCCGAATGGCATTACGGAAGGCACCGGGTATTGACCAACTTGACCCGGACATATTTTACCATCTACTGCCTGTTATAAGGGACTTGGCAGATTGTTCTCGGGATGCCTTTGCTGGGACTTTCCGGCTTGCTGGAAAGTATCTCTTGTGTGGGTGCGAGGCCAATACGGCTTCATGAAAGGGCTTGGCACCGAGGATTGCATTTTAAATGCTCTTGCCGAGGTGGAAAGCGCCGACTGTAAATACGTTTTGGCAATTTTTATGACATAGAGGCAGCATTTCCTTCCCTGTGTTGGAGTTCTGTCCTCTATGAGCTGCCGCAATGTTCCCGAGGCCCTGCAGGCCGTGGTTAAGGACTACTTGTCCAACCGAACGACACTGTTTAAAGATGCGCGCCCAGTTGTGGAAAATTCCTGCGGTGAAGCCCGCAGGGTTTCGTTCTCGGTCCTCTGTTGTGGAACCTGGTGTTTGACGGATTTCTGGGGTTGACATTCCCAGAAGGAGTCACGGCCCAGGCTTTCGCCGATGACTGTCTCCTTTTAGTTCGTGGCAATTCACGACCACAGCTGGAAGAAAGAGCGCATGCGGCCTTGTCAACCGCTGAGGGCTGGATGGATCACCAAAATTTAAAGATTTCTGTGCCCAAGACGAAGTACATGCTTCTAAAGGATGCAGACAAATTATCGTACAGTCGAAACTTCCACATTAAGTATAAAGGCTGTGTAATCAACCGAGTAAGAGTCCATAAGTACCTAGGTGTTTTGTTTGATGAGAATTGCTGTTTAGCAATCACATTAGGCAAGTAGCGGCGGACGCTGTCTCTGTGATGCACAAGCTTAGGCGGGTTGCTCGGAAAGACTACGGGCTCTTGGGCCGTCAAATGTACATGGTCTACCGAGGTGTCTTCGAGAGTATGCTTAGTTACGCGGCGCCAGTCTGGGCGCATAGGTTGGACAGAAACCGAGCACTTATTCTAAATTTGAGGAGTGCCAAGCGCAGAGCCCTTATTGTATGCACTGGGATATTTAAAACAACCTCCTATGAGGCTACTACCGTATTGGGAAAGGCTCTCCCAATCGATTTAGTGATGAAACTTTGGGCTGCCATGTGAAAGTTGCGAAAAGGCAGTAAGGCCGAGGTATTTGGATGCGGTTTCGGGCCGGACCTGTACCGGAACGGAACGGTGATTACAATGCACCGGAGCTAAATTTTGTTCAGTTGATCATCTCCCGCCTGCTGAGGAGGTTTCACGGCCTCCCGATGGTGGAGGCTTGGCAGCGTGAATGGGACGCCACGACTAAGGGAAGGTCCTTATATAGATTTATACAGGACTTGGGGGGATGGTATGCCTCTAAGTTGTTTTTAAGGGCTACAGGAGCGCATTTTTTTAAGGGAGCCCAGGTGCTCTCCAACCATGTCAATTTGATGCAATATCTGTTCAGGTTCCGCCTGGCAACTGATGAGCTGTGCGTCTGCGGGGAGGTCCAGTCAAATGAACACATGATGTTCGACTGCCCCGCTCTTGGGGGGGCCAGAGCTCGGGCCACCCTGGAGCTTAGAGGTCAGGGAGAAAACTGGCCACTCATTAGCGGCGAGTCAATGTGGCGACAGCCGCATTATCGGACTGTGTGGGACCTCCTTGATGCTGTTGCTGAATTCAACCGGCATCAATAGTTTGTTAAGGGAAAGACTCCAACCCTGCTTCTGTTGGAAACCGAACATTGCTCTGGCAATGACTGGATTTCGGTCTTTACTGTGATCCAAGCGCAGTAATGGGTGTACAGGTACTTGTTGGCATTCAGCGACCTAGGCGCGGCAGCGAATTGCTGTCCCTTTTTTCTTTTAGTTATTAGTTTTTAGTTTTGACAGAATTTTTATAGAAGTTGACATAGTCATATATTCTTAATTATAGACGGGGTGCGCCTACCCAAATTTTATTTTTTTTTAACCTCCGAACCACCGTTGAGGTATATCTTTAGAGGATGAGATGAATGAATTGTAGCGTGAGTGAAAAATGCCATGCGTGACCGGGATTCGAACGCGGGACCTCTGGATGAAAGGCCGAGACGCTACCACTCGGCCACGGAGGCTGGCATCCTACCCAATTGGATTTATATATATGACAAGTGAACGGCGGAACACGTAAGCAAGTGGTGTTGTGCACCATTCTTAGCCGTTCACGCAATTAGTTTAGTTAGCTCTAGGAGCTATAGTATAGATGGTCGCTTAAACGTTTCGAGGCACAGTAGCCGTTTGAGGTACGGACATTCTGTCTTTATGCTCTAGGGCGGTCGCCCTAACCCAACACCACCCCATTCGGTCGAATGGGGTGGTGTTGGGAGAAATGCCAGTAAACCAGTTCCTGCGACGTGCAAATATTTTTAACAAAATTTAGGTTTTGTATATATATATTATAATCTGTTACGGGGCCTTTTACATCCCTTAAGAAATTTTTTAACAAAGCCTTTTATTTTTTAGTTTTAATTTTATTTCATTTTATTTTTTTAAATTTTGAGTGTAATATTACTTCTAAAATTTACATGTTATAGTTTTAAGTTTTAGATAGATTTTACCTATAATATTATCTTTAATTTTAGTTATATTTTTAATTGTAATATAGTTTTAATCTAATATTGCTGTGTTAATAGTTTTAAGTTTTAATTATATTTTATTTCTGTTATTAGTTTTAGGTTTTAAGTAATATTTTATTTCTAATTCTTTTGGTAATTTTAAGTTTTAATTGTTTGTGATATTAGTAGTAAGTTTTTAGTTAAATTATTTTTTAAGTTTTTATTTTATCCCTTTTTGTTTTTCGGTTTAGCATACTTAAAATATTTTTATTACTCCTTTTTTTTATTCCGGGCGATAATAACACGTTTTTAACTCGTTCGCCCCAAAAAAAAGAAGATAATAACGCCATAGCGTTGTTCGCCCTTGAAAAAATAAATTAATCGTGAGGAAGTCGTCTCCTCTGTCGATTGCGGATAGGGCATACAAGCTCTTGCGGTCTAGAGCGTGGTCTTCAGACACAAGGTACCCATGGATATTTTGTGTCTGGAGACCATGCTCCATACTGTATTAGATGTAACTGCCGACTAAATGTGCATCATATCTTAACTGATTGCATATATTACTCGGCGTTACGTCACAAATTTAAATTACCTGACAATAATCGCCATATTCTAAGTAACGACGACACAGTGATAGATAGGGTTCTCAGTTTTCTGCGACATATAAATAGTTTTAATAAAATTTAAGATATACTGCTTTTTTTGGTTATCCGTTAAGGGGCTTTTTACACCCCTTACGGATTTTTACACTATTTTATATTTTAGTTTTCTCTCATTTAATTTTTAATGTGTTATTAGTTCTTAGATTTACCTGTTTTTAGTTTTAAGTTTTTACTTAGTTTATCTGTGATACTAGTTGTAAGTTTTAAAAGTATCTTATATGTGATATTAGCTTTAACTTTTATTTTAATCTAGTTTTAGTTTTTAACATTTTAATTTTATCTTTTATGATATTAGTTGTAAGGTTTTAGAAAAATTAGTTTTTTAATTTTATATATTTATTATTTTTCTTTTAGTATTTTAAATATTTTTCCTTTTAATTACCAATTGGTATTTTTTCCGGACGATAATAACGCCTTAGAAAAAAAAAACATCCTAGGCAATGACAAACAAGTGGCGGATCAGGTACTCGTATTCCTACGCAGAATAAACGTGTTTAACGATATTTAACATAAATGTAGCCGTTGTTATACTTTGTGATCCGTGAAGAGGCCCTTTACATCCTTCCTGATTCCAGCGAATTTTTATATTTTATTTAGTTTTAGAACTTTTTATTTTATTTTTATATTTTTACTTCTGTTATATTAGTTATAAGATTTCTGTGATATTAGTTTTAAGTTTTCGTGGTTTTATCCTTTTTTTTTTAGTTTTAGATTTTAGGTAATATTTCAATATTAATGTAGTTGTTAGATTTTAGCTTTTACCTTATTAAGTGATATTAGTAACAAATTTTTAGTCAAGTTTCTAGTTTTTATTTTATTTTTTTTTTTTACCTACTTATTTGTCAGTGGTTTGCTGGCATTTCTCCCGCCACCACCCCATTCGGTCACCCTAGAGCATAAGACCGAATGTCTGATCCACGAAGGACTACTTGTACCTAAAACAGTTTTCATACGACCATTTATCAAAGCTCCTAGAGCTGAACTAAAATGCATGAACGGGCAAAGCCTGGCGCACAACGCCACCTGCTTGCGTATCCTACCGCTCACTTGTCATATTTACTAATGAGTAGGCGCACCCCGAATAATTATCATATATGACCTCAATTTATTAAAAAAAATATCGTCGATTAAAAATATAACCTAAACTAAGGCAGCAATATGCTACCGCGCCTCGGTCTCTGAATACCAGCAAGTGCCTGTCCACCATTTATATACCGCCTGGAGCTATAATGGCTGATGGCCAGCCAATTCCAAGGATCAGGCTT
>JAAAKQ030107570.1:0-14171 GCA_010016005.3 Zanna intricata
ACACATCGACTCCTTCCGGCACATCCTCCAACAACGGCTTCCGTCTGACGTACGTCAACCGCCTTCCGTGCTAGATCGAAAGATACTAGCGCCTTCTAGCCATCACTAGATGGACTGAAGAGGAATCGTGCCAGGAAAATGACGCAAATACATTGCTAATCTTCCAAGATCAGCCCACGTAACGATTTTTAAATTACATCTGTAAGGAACGGAACGCAATCCACAATTCCGTCCGTAAAAAACCAAACATATAAGATATTAAATAAACAATTCCTCATCCGATAACAAAAAAGACCCAGCAGCAAGGGATTGTTATCCAGGTTATGCGATTAATAGGAAGATATATAAATCCCGCTAATCATACATTACGTTCCATTCAAAATCATATTTACAGTATTAATCCCGAAATGCAACTATGTGAAATAATTTTTAATAAATTATTCTACCAGTCGTTGTAAAATTATTTCAAAATTTAAATTAAGTAATTTCTTGAATTTCCTGTTTTATTAATTTTATGAACAACCTTTTTCTTCAGTTTTAAAGAATTTATTTCTAATTAGATTTATTCTTTCGGAAAACCAGGAGGGTTTTTTATTCGCGGGTATTAAATGAGAACGTACAGGTTCTGGTCGTTCTGTGTTACGTTCTGAATGAAGATATATTTGACGTAAAATATTGAAAAAAAATATGAAATAGATTTGATGGACATTAAGCAATTAAATTTTCAACTGTACTTCATCCTTAATAAGAGAAAGAATTACTTTTTAAGATGTTTAAAAGGGAAATGATACCGTACGATTATGTCGAAATTTTTTATATAATTACCATATAATTTATAAGTTAAAATAGTGTATGTATTTAATTTTTAAAAAATCATGTTTCATGTCAAATATGCTGTTGTAATTGTAGTATTAGCATGACTTGCATTTTTAGACAAAAAGTCTCTGTAGGAATGGACCTCTTAGTTTGCTTTTACTTAATTTATACTTTTCAGTTTTTTTCTATTCGAGAGCAGGTAGTATACTGCTCCTGAATAAATAATTTAAATTTTGAAAATAATTTTTTCATTAAAAAGACATGTTTGCCTGCATTCTTATGTTTTCCTGCATTCGATTAAAATCTCTTCCCGTCTTAGGAATTAAAGAATATATAAACGGTTACTTATAATTATTATTTACTCGTTAATCATTATTTGTGAGAAGTTAATCTGGATTACCTTTTCAGTTAGTAGTTTTCCATGGCTAAGAGGAAATATCAGTGAGTATCACTGTGTCTTTATATGTGTATGTGTATGTGTATATGTATGTGTGTGTGTATGCATGCGTGTGCGTGTGCGTGTGTGTGTTTTATAATGGGTAACTTAGGTTACTAAGTCGTAAAAAATAATAAAATATTTCTTTGTTGGCTTAAGTAATTTGTTGTGTAGTCGTAAATTCTATAAAATTTTATAATTTGAATTTAAGAAGCATCAAATTTATTTGATTACTAACACAGGTTACGAACTAAGTTATGATAAATTTATTTCCTTCCTGTATTAAAGTAGAAGTATATTAAAATATGTCTTATGTTACAAGTACCATTGTAATTTTATATAAAGATAATTTCACATTAGATTTTCAATTTAATTTTATTTAACTTTATTTTCAATAAAATCCCTATGAAATACAGAGTTGAAAAGATATTTTACTGACCTATTTATATTATTTATCTTTTCATAAAATAATTTTAAATTTAATGCAATTCGTTATTGAGTTCCTTTATTAAATTATTCCTTATTGAATCTTCAGTTGCAATGAGTAATTGTATATTTTTACTTTGTTGAAGTTAATATAGTTTATAAATAGACATTTTAAATATAAATCATACTTAAAAATAATATCATTTAACAAAAGAATTACAAAATTCCATTTTTTAAAACATAGCAACTTATTTTGAATATAAACTTTATTTTATTTATAATAAAATGATAATATAATAAATAAAGCTATAACTGATATATAATAGATATAAATATTTAATTTTTTTTTTAAATTGGTGTGTTTTTTTCTTTTATTCAATCTAAGTAAATTACTGGGTACATGTGATTATATATATAAGAATTTTCTAAAATAAGTAGGTAATCTTTTAAGAACGTTTTGTCATTACATTTCAATTTTAAATTACTTAAATTGTTACATAAAATATTGACAGGTACGTTAGAGCATTGATGTGTAAGATAAACCCAAAATACTGCGACTTAGAGAGAGAGAGAGAATGTGTGTGTGGCTCGGTGTTATGTGTGTTGTACGCGCGATATTTAAATTAATATAATCTTTTTCTTTTTCCCGATAAATTTAGTAAAGTAACCAGGTGTATAATATTGTATAATAAAATTAATAGAATGTAGATACTTGGAGAATTCTGTAGTCTAAATGACTGATAACTAATCAATCTCTAAAAAGAGAAATTTTGTCCTCACCCCATATTAATTACAAAACGACGGACACTAATTTAACTACCATCTAGGCCTGTATTTTTTATTTCTTTAATACTGATTATATTTATTACGTATTGTATTTATAATTATACCTAATCCACTTGAACCGATAGAAAACTTTAGAAAATTAGTCTGGTTTTCTTCACCAGACATTTTTCATACATAAGATGAATCTAATATAAAACCAACAATAGATTATATCAAATTATCTTTTAATTTTTTTAAACTTAGTAAGATAAGAACAAATTAAAATAAAACAGGTTATTGTTTCATGCTGTAGAATAGAAAATAAAAATTTACACAATTATACGCCTATATATAACAACAATTTATCTTTACATGTACTGTATCATCACTCGTTAAAAATGTATGTAACTCCATCCTTACTGTGATAAAAACACCTAAAGTTAAAATTCTTTGATATATAACAGTATCCTGAAAATTTCTGTGGAATCGTTGAATGTTTGCACCCAAGATAAGTCAACTCATTAGATTTCAGGTAAATCTTAAAAATAAAACTCAAAATGTTAGCATAAGTTAACTAATTAGAGTGTTTGATGTAATTTATTAACATACTAGAGTATAAACCAAACAAATTACAAAGATATTTTAAACAAGTACCTTTCATAGTTATTTAACATTGAAGTTTTGGATTTAATTTCAATGAAAATTTAATTTGTAAAAGATTTAAGCCCCAGCCCAGTCAAACGTTTATTCAATATTGCCTTAAATACGAACATTAATATTTCTGGTGAGCACCTGTAGGGATGGTCCAAGACTAATTAAATTTGCGAGAACTTAATCATTTTTTAATAAATTATATAAGATTTAAATTAATCTTATAGTTGTAAAAAAATATTTACCAAATTTATTTTCGGTTTTATAATTACAAATAAACGATTTTCTGATGCAAATCCGATAAGCAGGTTCTACTGCTAATTGTAATTTGAAGACCTTGAAATTTCTGTTATTCACTGTTGCGTTCAGCGAACTACATTTACTTGGAGTAGTAAATTTTAAATTTTTTAAAACGGCAAACTAGTAGTAATTGATTTTATCCTTTTCCAGGATAATATATATAAAATATATCGTTTAACAATAACTGATCAGAATTTCTTGTTCAGGAAGGAGATACAGCGTTACCGTACGGACTTACTTTTACATGAAAATGAACTTTTTCTGCCAAAGAATATAACAAAAAAGCTAATGAAATGAATACTATTAAAAATAACCTAAAGAACCATTTTGCTGATTTTCACTGAATTAAAATTTAATTTTTCTCTAAAACGCATATTTAGGCCGTAAAATAAAAATATAGAATTTTACGAAATCAGGGAAGGAATAAAGCAAACGTTTCCTGAAAATATATCTTCGGACTTATTATATAAATCATTACCACAAAAGAAAGTTTTTAATAAAAATGTAAAAATTCTTTACAAACAAAAAGAATACTTTTTGGAAATTTTTATTCTGCCTTCAAATAAATATTTTTTGCAAAGACCGTAAAATTAATTCATTTTAATGTGACTTTCACGTGACTATATGCAATTAATTTAAATGAAATCGGTCTACTAATTATTTGCAATAGTATTCCAGTAATTGTCATAAACTAAAAAAATTTAAGCAAATTTTACTAAAAAAAATTTATTAAAACCATGTTCAACAACCTAATATTTTTTTTTAAACCAATAGACGATATATATGTTAGATAATCCATAAATGAATCTATTTAGTTTCTAGTATATCTTAACTGATTTCAATTATTTATTATTTAAATTAACATATCAAAATAACATAATTAACAAATAGGTTTCAGGAGCAACTTTCAATATTAGTGTAAATTTTTATTAAAATGTTAACGATGTAATAAATACAGCAATCTCTCTGAGCTACTTTATCTCATAGCTCTGTAAAAAATATTCTCACCTGGTGGCCAACGTACTTCCGTTAAATCAAACGTTTCACTTTTGATTAGATATGTAATAAGAGACAGATAAAATTAAATTTAATCAAAACATAACTGCTATTTGTAGCCAAAATTAATACAAATAGCCGGCAATAATTCTAAAAATTGGAAGTGAAGAACCTTCAAGAAGGAAATATTCCATTAATTAAGTTTAATAACAAATTTCGATTTAAGATATTACTTAAAGGTTACTTTCAGTTTAAAATTAAAGTCCATTCGAGAAATTTTAATTTTTGTGTAAGTTATCGGTTACCAAATTAATATTCTATCGTTAAAATTGTATAACAAAGTAATTGAAATATGAGAGTTTAGACATATTTATTTAGACAATTCGATATTTAACGTCAGTACTCAGCGTGTAACCTACCTTCTGTCGAGTGCTGTTGAAGTGCCTCGTTGTTCTCGTTATGTTACGACGCAAGTGGGGAAAGCCACCGATAATCACCATTCCAGTCATACCATCTTCCACATTCCTTTAGATTTATAATTACTAAGGTCACCAAATATATGACATTGCAGTTTAAATTGAACTGTTATAAAATTTATAAGGAAGACAATAATAGTTGACTGTTCGTTAGTATGTTGTGAATGTACGAGTATTTTGTTTAAACATAAATAGAAGGTTCTAAAAAAATATAATGAATAAATGCAAATATAAAAAAATCTTTTACGTCTAAGGAATTTTTGTTTACAAGTTAATTCAATTATAAGAAAGAATCACTATCCATAATATATCTATAATATGTTAACACTTCAAACTTTTACCTAAATTTATTTATTGTTATTTTTATGAAACAAATTAATATGTTTTACCCCAATTTTTAAGTTTCTTTAGCTAAAAACTTTTTCTTTCCAAACTGCTAAAAATTTAATCTTCTTACCAATAAAGATATTTCAAAAAAATAATATAATATAAATAAACAGAAAATAATGTAGCTAATAAAGTCTAGTTTTTTTTTTTTTTTTTTTTTTATATAGATTATAGATTTATACACTTAAGAATTTTCATACCTGTGGCATATAATTTTTACTTATTTCTTCTTTTTTTTTAATTAAATTTAGCCATTATGAAAACTACGGGTGTGATAATAAGTTAGCCATAATAAGTATGAATCTATTTTAAATGGCAATAAATATTTTGCCTCCTGATGGACACATGTGTTTTAATAATTTTTTTATTTTTGTCTATGAACACCATTTTCTTTTAGAAAAATATTTATTCGAAGCACTCTTCCCTTATTAGCCAATAAATTTATTTGTTGCTAGTTGAAACTTGATTTCTTCGATTAAATAAAATATTATTAATTTTTTATAAGTTTTACCGAGAGTATTTTCTTCTTTTTTAGTTTCTTAAATCAGCTGCATACATAACAGATGACATTCGTGTTTAGTAATATATGATATACCTTACTATTTAATAGCTTCATCTCTTTATCTGTTTAGCCTCCGGAACTACCATAAGGTATTGCTTCAGAGGATGAGCGAGTCATTCTTTTTTGGTATTAAAAAATAATACAAAACTGTACTTCATAAGGATGGATTTATCATTCTAGAATAATTTTCAAAATTTATTTCTTTAAATTGGAACCAAATTTGTACAATTAATGCTTTTGGATAGATCTCTGTGAAATATCGAAAAAAAGTGTAATCTTGTATAATCTCAGGTCGACCACTTCGCCGGCCTCCGTGGCGGAGTGGTAGCGTCTCGGCCTTTCAACCGGAGGTCCCGGGTTCGAATCCCGGTTAGGCATGGCATTTTTCACACACGCTGCAATTCATTCGTCTCATCCTCTTGAGATATACTTAACTGTGGTTCCGGAGGTTAAAAAAAAGGTCGACCACTTCTGAGAAGTGTGGTTAATTGAAACCCAACCACCAAAGAACACCGGTATCAACGATCTAGGATTCAAATCCGTATAAAAATACCTTTAAAAGGTAAAGATAAAGGTATTTAAAATACCTTTACTAGGATTTAAAGAACTCTCGACTTCGAAATCAGCTGATTTGCGATGTCGCGTAAACCAATAGATCAGCCCGATGGGCTACTATTTAGTAGATTATTTAAAAATATATTAACCGTACACCATGAAATGAAATTTAAACTCCAGATAATCGAAGGACATTTCCGTAAACCACTACACTAAAACAAACGCATTATAAAACTTAAATAATTGTACTTTATGTTGCTATAACATGAATAAATATAAATTTCGTTTAAGAAAGAATTAACTAATTATTGTCAACGCATATTAGTCTGTATCAATTGTACATTTATTAATGTCATAATAGTTGAAATAAAAATTTCAATTGGTTATAATTATAATAAAAATAAAAATAGTTATTTAAAATATAAACTAACAGAGTATTAGAGAAGATCCCTCTAAATTTTTCAAGCGTATTTTCCGCTAAGAACATTTTTTTTGAAATCTTCACACAAACATGGACTGAGAAATTTTTTATTTTCGAGTTGCGGCTAGTCAAAAAACTTCATCCTTTTTTGGTATAAAAAATAATACAAAACTGTACTTCATAAGGATGGATTTATCATTCTAGATTAATTTTCAAAGTTTATTTCTTTAAATTGAAACCAAATTTGTACAATTAATGCTTTTGGAGAGATCTCTGTGAAATATCGAAAAAAAAATAGCCATAAAGGTTTTTATTAAATAAAAGGTAAAATTTTTGTAAAAAAAAAAAAAAAAAAAAGTTAAAGAAACTGCAGAAAAATAAAACAGTATTGCTAAAAAATTTTTTTTGAGAGTTTAATTCCGTTAAAAAATCAATAATCGAAAATATCCCAAGTAAATTTTTTAGTAGTATGTGACAGAAAAACAGCCAAAAATTCGCTAAATACAGTGTCTGCACAATATTAATTACTATTATTTATATTACGATAATTTCAGGAGAAGATAGCATTCAAAAATTAGTTATTTACTTCACCAAATTACACATTTTTATCAAAGTTCAAGTTGCTCACTGTTAGTCTGTATGTACCTTTCAGGTCGGCGAGTTATATGCAGATGAGACTGCATTCCAACTTCATTTCTTGGTTGTTCTTCATTTCTTCAACAGCAGACACGAATTTTAATAAAATGTCATTATATTCTGTGACTTCTGTGTACACACTAACGCTTTCATATCCCTAAAAATAAAAGAATCGAAAGGAATCGGATGATCTAGCTGACCATACGTGTGTCCACCTCAGCAAATCGACCGGTTGTGTATGTTGTTATCAATTTATAAAAATCAGGGGGATATAAATGCTGATGTAAGTTGTTGCTCCATAACATTGAAATTACATTCATGTTTGAGTCACTACTTCCTCTAAAAGTTGTGAGGCTTATTTTAAAAAAAGATTTATGCAGGGTTTGAAGATATTAGTTCCGTTAAGAAAATAACAATTGCACCGTAGCAGATAATTATTGAAAAACGACATTAGAAATCAGTTTCATAGATTAGACAAAATTCTCATCGTTCCAAAAATATATGTTCCTTACAGATTTTTAATCACCGCGCATTATCTATTAAAAAGAGTGTTTGCGGGGTAATAATTATTTATTTATACATTATATACAGAAACTATTGGAAATACAGTTTTGGGATTTTTTTTTCAAGTCAGAAAACATACAAGACTCCCTCCTCAATTGTACTCGAAATTCCTACTACTTTCATATCTATTGATAGGAATCCTTTATTCAGCACCGCCTCCCTCCTCAACTGTACTCTAAATTCCTACTACTTTCATATCAATTGATAGGAATCCTTTATTCAGCCCCGCTATACCGGTCTTGTTAGAATATTTAATATTAGTCATGCCCAGACTCATGATTAGCTACTTCTAAATAATGCATTTTAACTGAAATTTAACGAAAACTATATCCGTAATATGAATTTTAAAAAAAAGTGATAATATTTTTGTTTTATACCTGTATTGAATCTGGATAACACAGCATCAAAGAAAATACCGTATCACCCGACCAGTGAAATGCTACTAATAAATGATTGAAAAAGACTAAATTATGTAATAAATAAGATTTTGTCAAACCACAAATAATGTAGACGTCAAAACAATAAATAGATTATCTTATAATAATATAATCCTAAGAGAACCTAGTTTGTGTTTGCGTCAGAAAGGAATGAAACTAGAATTTCGATATCTTAGAAATCTGGAAGTTAGATCTTATTCATTGAAGTCAGAACAAAAATAAAATATTACTAATATGAACCCAAAAATAGCGGTGAGGGATAATTACAAATCAAAAAAATTCTTTAAATCTTTAATCAATTTAAAATTGTTAGTACGTAGTGGAATTAACTTCATTACGCTACATCATTTCATCGTACGATATTAATTATAAACAATAATGTTATAACTTAATTTTAACGTAATATAGTATATATTAGTTGTTATATCCCGACAGTGAATGAATCGATCACTATCGAGAATTGTATACTTATGTTGTCAAAAACTGACCGTATTTTATACAAACATAGATCTATTACACCTTGTTTCTATAAGTAGGCTTTAAAATTGTTAAGAGCTTATAATAACAAAGGTGAGAGTCGATAGGCCTTCAGGCTGATAATTTATCTATAAACACACTTGGATAACTCCTATAAAATCGTGTTATAATCGATTCAAAACTTTAACTAGTACTTTCTACTTCTTCTTATGTATAAGAAATAGTAGTGAACAAAAATTTTATTGATTCCGTCGTTTTTTCAATGGATTTACCTTATTTACATTAAAACACAACTACAAGCAACATCTATCAGAACTGCGCTTCTGATTCGGACACTCTTCAAACGTAATTTAATTTGTTACATAAACTTACTGGAGAATCTTATAACAATGCGTTGGGCAATAATGATGAGAGAGAAACTTCTTATATAATATAAGAAAGTTCAAAACTAAAATGAACTGAAGAAAATTTCAAATAATTAACATAGAACATAAAACAAACGTACTCATAGTCGAAGTGAAATTCTTATTAACTTCCTTTTCTTCTTATTGTACCCTTATTTCTGATCAACATAATACTCATATTTTTAAACACACGTACATACTTGCATCAAGTTGAACAGTTTGTGGTTTTATTTTACTCTAATTGTAGAAATAGAATTATTGCTGTAAAAATTAGTTTAGTACAGATTGAATTGCATTTTATATAGGTTAAAGGTGGTTTTAAGAATTCTAACGGTTTAAAGACAAATTACTTAAAGTTAATAGAACGGCAACGCCCCATTTGTAAAAAGGTTAGTCATTTCCGTCTAAGAATTTCTAGAAGGCGGCGAAAACGCCACTGAAGCAGTGGTGTGTACTAATAGGGCTATTTAATTAACTTTTTGCTCTATCAAAATTGACTATCCTCTTTTTTTTCTCATTTCTTTAAAGCACCATTGTCGATTGGTGTCCTTTGAAACATTTAACAATGTTATATTAGCAGCTTTTTTAAAACACTTTTACTCCTAGTTAGTTTAATGTTGTAGAACTAAACGGTCTTTTTTTTTTAATGTTAAAATCAGTCCTTAATTTAAGGGTTAAATTCTATTAAAATAATATACCTCATATGTTCTGTATAAATGCTTTCGTATATTTATTAATTTCCAATTGTTTTACTGAAAAAATATAAGATTAGAAAACCACTGAATTTTATGAAATCTCTTCGATTAGGACATTTATGATATTATTGGATTTTAAAAATGAAGTTTTATCGTTCATAACAAATCAACAATCTTCTCAAACACAAAATCTCCGACTATAACATTTGTAAACTTCTGCAATCATATGATTTTGAAATAAAATACTAATTTGTAGAAAAATCATAAAGCCGTTATATAAATTCACATTAGGAAATATAAATCCACGGTTCGTTAGGAAATAATTGTATTCCTAACGTTACACGAAATAAATTTCATAGCGTTTCACTTATACATATTCTAATGCTGATAACTTCAAAAATAATCAATTTAGTCAAATAAGATAATCATCTATAAATATATTTTTTTTAAAGTTAGCAAGTTTCATTTTACTATTTTTAGATAACTGTGAGCATCAAGCTAGTAAACAAATCGATACGCACCGATCTGCCAAATATTATTTTTCCCATCAAACGTTTTTCTCATGATTTTTTGTAGTCTTAAGCAGCAACATTATTAATCTTCGAAAATTTTTACACAGATTTGTAACATTTTACCTTTCAGATTTTCCTGAGAAAAAATTGTATAAAGATCAAAATTGTGTTAAAAGAACGGTGTTTAACTCTATTAATAATTAAAACTATGCTTGAGCTGACTTATATTATCGTTCCAGAGTAACTGCTTTATAACTTACAGTAAATCGTTAATAAAGTTTTCAGCTAACCGTATCGATTAACAGCCTCCAGTGAAGTTGCAAATAACAAAAAAATAAATGATCATCAAAGCAAAGTAAACCTATAAACAAATCACGATAAGTGGTTTTTTTTTTTAATCTTATTTCTTATGTATTGGGTTATTATTTTACAAATTAAATTATCTACATAATAAGTCAATTATATATTCAGACGTAAAGGATTTGTATCCCTAAGGCCTCTTCAAAAAAAATATTATTAAGTTCTTGGAGAGTCAGAAATATATTTTCTTTACCGACGATTTTGACCGGTGCTTGAAAAATCAAAACCGAATTCTATTTTCTGATTGTTACTTATACTCACGTCATTATAAATAATTAACTATTATTTACTTTTTTACTTGAGTTTTTTTTTTTTAAGGAAGTTTATGTTATTTTTATTGCGATTATATTTCTTCTTAACCTCATTTTTCGTATCGTGTAACTTGATTTCATGTGAAATCTTTTATACTGAAGGCAATCCTGTTCGATACATAGAAATAAACGTAGTGCGATGTCTTTCACGAAAACCTTAATGAGAAATCATGTTTCAAATAAAAAGATACCACATATTGTTAGAATAATTGTTTTGTTTTATTTGTAAAATTTTAATTATATCTGATATTTGTCATTTATATCCATAAAGTGATTTACATTAATCTAACTTTTTGTTTTATTCATTAACTACAGGCCTTTAGTAAAATATTAAGAAAGAATTGTATTCCTAACGATACGCGAAATAAATTTTATACCGTTTCACCGACATATATATTCTAATGCTGATAACTGCAAAAATAATCAATTTAGTCCAATCAAATAATCATCTACAAACATTTTGTTTAAACTTACCCAGTAATTAACGTACGTAGGCAGTGGGTAGAAAGTCGCCCACTGGCTGTTCACACGAAATACATAGCTTGAAGTTAGTTAATAATTGTACAAGTTTGTTTGCTTTTTTTTTTCGGAGAAAATCATCGGAAACAAGTCATTCTTTTACGGTTCATGTCAATTATTTCTACCTGCAAGTCAGTTTCTTTGGCTCTTAAATCGTATGTATTTAATAATATTTTTATAGTTTAATAATCCGATCAAGTATCATTAATATACATATTAAAGGTTATGAAATAAAATGTTCCAAGATAAATTTCCAAAAATCCGTTAAAAGGAGGTGACAAACGATCTTGTAACTTTAACAGACGTAATTATTTGTAAATTAAAAGCAGTCCAAAGTTTGATTCTAAGAACTTCTTTAATTACTAGTATAGAATCAAAGATTACTAGCTGTTATAGAATTAAATCATCAGAAACGATCTCAGTAATGACTGACATTATTAATTATCAAAATTAATTATTGATCTGTAAAGAAAAACTTACGTTTTGTTATAAGGCATTACCATTTCAAATTAAAATTAGATGTTTTTAATCACAGATCACTATTATAAGATTAAATTAGGTTTTTTAATCCAACTGTGGTCATTTAGTCCAGCAAAAAAAAGATTTGAGTATTTTATTCTTTATATATGATATACATATGTTTAATTCAGCATTTAACTACACTACAATTATAAGAAATTTTAGTACGCTTAAGAGTGCTAAGTTAATGTTATCAATACCTGAGTTTCATTCTTCGTTATAAAAAAAATCGCTATAAACACTCTTTCTTATACCCCTACGTTTTATCACTTTTAATTGCACTCCTCCGTTTAATAACTCTGAGTTTGAATGACAGTTATGCAACTGCGTTTTGACATTACAATTACAAAAATTTCAACGGTTGATCCAATTATCTCTATTTACTCTATACTAGAAATCACTAACCGAAAATTTTCAGTACATACTGAAGTACTCGTATGTTAAGTTAATAACTATTATAACGATAAGTTTTTAAAATTAATTTTGTAAAACCGTGGCTTTACAATCTTAATGATAACAGTACGTTCGATATTAAAGCGCTCTGTCCTGTTTTTCATGAACTAAAGATAAATATAAAAATTTTATTGAAAAAAAATTAAAATTAAACTGATTAAAATTAATATAAAATCTTGTAGATTGACTTTACAATAATGCGTGACAGACGTCATTCTTTATAGATGTTACTGGACTTTAATATACTCGTATTAGAAATGATTAATGAAATTCCTGCTTAAATTCACTCACATTTTTTTACGTAAAAAGTGAATGTATCTTAAATACTTTTTTTAATCTAAAAGGAAGAAAAATAATAGAATTATCTACTTTCACTAATAAATTAATAATTAAGACTGATGTAATATTTATCAATAAAAAGAGAATATCTGTAACCATTTCATGCTTTATTAATCTATGACACCAGGCAAGATAAATTCAAATTTGACCAAATAAAATAAAAAATTTTTAAAAAAATCGAGAAAAGAAATTGTAGTGTTTATGAATTTGTTAATTATCTTAGGCATTGAACTATTGGTCAATTTCACAATTTCATTGCTAAGTAAATATGTTTTTTGAACAATAAAAGAATAATAATTGTCAAAAAAAGGTGTAAATAAAATTATATAAAATCAGTAAAAATATCAAAGGTTTTGTTTTTTATTTACGATAAAGATTTTCCTTTGACCATTAAATTTTCGAAATAAAACTCAAATAAAACTCAACAATAAAACAAGACATATTTATCATCACAATTTATTTAATTCAAGTAAGACCTACTCGGTTATTCAAGTTTCATTTTTTTGTTATTAAGAAAAATTAAAGTAAAGTTATTAAGGCAATACCTAAAAAATCCCTAATTCTATTATTTTCTGAGTTTTTTTACTTATATTGAAGAACTTTACTTATATTACTTTATATTAAACTGTAAACTGCTTACTAAATAAACATGTCTTGCTCTTCGGTACATGGCATTGTTTAATTTCGAAATAACGTAATATTACGATGACATAATTTTATTCCTGCTGGCAATTTTACCATTTATTTGCACCAAATTTTAAATTTAAAGAGCAGTTACCAGAAACGTTATAGAAAGTACAAAATGATAATATGAATCCGCAGATGGCTGGAAGAAATGAACACGAAAAGTGAATTTTTATAGCAAAAGAGGCATGGGCATTATGGATATTAGATTGTTGAAATATCTTTGCTATAATTACAAAAGTTAATTATAAAAATAAAAAAAAAATTAATTCTTTTGATATATCTGATCGGGAAAAAATAAAAATATTAACAGAAAGAGTTCATGAGTATCTTTTTTAAAGTAACAAGTTAATCAATAAAAAGTTACAATTAGAAAATAAACGTTTTTGTACTATACTCAATATGAAATAGCTCGTTCAAATTATTAATATTAATTCTTTTCATTTTATTTTCTATTCTTTAGATTAATA
>JAAAKQ030107581.1:0-14171 GCA_010016005.3 Zanna intricata
TATATAAACTGGCGTCATTAATGTTATCGAATTCATGACGAGCCATATCTTTGAGAACTCTGTTTTGTATTAAGTTAGTTTTATTAAGGTGCGCGAGATGATACTTGCGTTCATATTACTTTTTTCACGGACTTCTCCTTTCGTCGATGATTTTAACATTTTTCTTGTAGCCAAAAAGAGATGCATGGTTTTTTTTAATAAATAAAAAATTACATTAATTATTTATTTACGAATTACTAGACTATTTATTAAAATTATAATGTAAAAAAGTCTCTTTAAGTTTCCAGTATTATCAGTTCTGGGTCATTACACTTTTCCTTCAAGAAAATCTAACCTTCGACTAAAACTTCGGGTATTGCATAATAGGTGTATTTTAAGAATTCTGTATATAATCTGATAATCAAATTTTTTAATAAAAACGTAACACCAAATCGTATTAAATGTTTTGAATTATGAAGTAAAATACAAACATATAAAAGTTCTAGAAATATACTCGTATAAATTATAAAACCATTTATCTGTTGTAGAAATAAAGAAAATACTTAAAAGTTTCAATTTACAGGCAAAGTTACTGCTTGAACATTTCCTGTGTGGAGGATATAACACTATTGGATTTATAACTATGTGCTGTTTCTCTAAATTAAATAGGATATACTATTCTGCACCGGTTTGTCGCTCATTTCGATAAATAAATAAAACACTAAAAATATTTAGTGCTTTATGCACACTACTTGAACTGATTTCAGATTCATGTTTGTAGAACTTATGTTTCTGGTTACAGATACTATCACTTTTTTTAAATTTCGAAGCTCAATTTCTTAAAAAACGGTTATCAAATTCTGATAAAATTTTAGGGTATTAATTTTTTTAATGATGAAATAAAAACTTTTAACTTCTTTACAATAATTTTACTTGAATATTCGTCATTTATTTGAAATAAACTAAGTTAAAAATAAAGAGAAAGTATAGTTTAAGTAACATTCTTTATTATAAAGTACTGATATATAATCCTTAATAATACTTATTTTTATGTTGTATGTATTCTTTTTACATTTTCAAGAATTATTTTGAATCGGATTCCACGAAAGTAATTAATATTTAATTGCATTAGCGAGAGCTGTATAAAATAGCGATAGCATCTAAGGTAAGGTATCTTTTGTATACTTTTTTAAGATATTGTTATAATAAAGTCCACCGACGCTGAAAGGAATTCCAAGATATTCGACGTAATATGGTATCGCTGAGTCACGGCCTAGCGTTCTCAGCCACATCCTGAAAATTTAACCTTCTCTGCACCACATCCTGAGTTGATATGGCTTGAGTAATCCATAACAAACAATAATACCACTTTGGCTGCGGCTAGTACGCCTCGGAGCGTAGAGTGCTGTATTCAGCGTTGCGGGTATTGCACTTTCAGTGTTGTATTCAGCGTTTGTGTCTATTGACAACACTGGCCAGTTAATGTCGACGGATAAGGAGCCTTGGGACTGTTGGCTTATGTCAAACGGGTCCTCGTAAGAAGGAGGAGGAGTGCTTAGTGGACCTCTTGATGTTTAATGATGGTGATATAAATAGGAGGGCTGCTGTAAGTAAGGCAACAGACAGCACGTCTCCGATTGAATTAATGCGAAAGCGGTCCCAGCCCGGGGAAAACGTGGGTGAAAGAGAGGTCTTTTGTACATAAGAATCTCACACGACCAGGCGATATAGCTACGCCTGTTGACTTCGGAAGGTTCTTCCCTCTTCCCAGAAAAAAATAGATCGTTAATGCATAAATTAGATTGTTGTATGTTAACGAAAAACTAAAATACGATAATATCGTTACAGCGGTGTTGATTTTAGAACAACAATTTAGCCAATTCGGGTTCCGGTAAACTACCGAAATTCGTTTAAACATAATGCAACCGGTGAAAGAAATACTTCATATTTACTTTTATTTTTAGTTTATTCGGCAACATAAATATCGGCCTAGCGATCCAGAGATATAAAAAAATTCTAATAAAACTGCTACATACAGGAAATAAGGCACGCAGTCGCTTAAGGGTCTCGATTCAACAAAGCTACATATATGTGGACTTCCCAAATGTTATTACGAATAAATCTAGTTTGACAGACCTCAAGTATAGATAAATTATTTAAAATAATAATTTATTTTATATTAAAAATATTATCTCGCGATTCACGAGGTACATAGCTCAACATAAGAACTGAACGATAAAAAAAATTTAAGACTACAGGTATAGTCTCTCTCGATACTTCATTTAGGCACTATTCTTTACTGAGTACTAAGATTTATATTAGTCGCGTTATATCTTTGACGAGTTTGAACTTAATAACTGTCTTCATAATAATAGTAAGAAATTGAGTATATTCTCCGTTATTCTTTCTGTTATGTGTACAATTTCGTTTCGTTATTCAAATTTCTCTTAAAGATATGAAGTAATACAAAAGAAAAGTAAACTTTTGCACTGTTTAAACTTAATTTATCCGTATGAAATGAAAAAGAAAACTTATTATGTATAAAATAAGTTTTTCCCATTGGTTTTAATGAAGAAAAGGTTCACTTTAAATGTATTCCTCAACAATTTACTCACACGCTACAATTCATCAATTCATTCATCTCATCCTCTGATAATATACCTTAACGGTGATTCCGGAGGTAAAAAAAAAAAAAAAAAAAAAAAAAAAAATTTACTCACGCTTAAACTCTTTCGTTATCTAATTTTCCGATTACAATTGAATAACCTTGTGTCTCATTTTATTTTATTTTAATCTGTTTTAATGATGTTTTAATTGATGGGGTGTGTTATTGACTATTTTATTTTTATTATTGGCGGTGCAGAATTGAACCGTTCTCTGTTGGTGGAAAACTGCCCAAAAATGATTTACGAGTAAAATCAGAAGGGTTCATGGTTTATAAGAGTGATAAGACAGAGATGATACGGTAATTCTAAAAATATCAAATTATATCAGAATTAACCCTAATATGAGCTGCTGAAAAAAAAAACACATATTGAATTGGAAGAAAATTCATTGAATCGGAAGTAATCTTTTGCGAAAATGAGGGCTCCGCAACGCGATCAAACTTAATATTTTACAATATCCGGGAGAATGGAAAATAAATTAGAATGAAGAAAAAAAAAAGTTTTCAATATAACACAAAATGAAATAAAAATGAAATTTCGTGATTACTATGCTAAAAGATTAGACCCAGAAATCGGTTGTGATACAGTACATTACAAATACTTGTTATTAGTTAAATTAAAAGGTAATAGTCTTAAAGTAATATAGGTATTATAGTAAAGTAATATAGAACTTATCGATCTGATAGCTCACAAGAATTTGATAGATCAAAAAAATTTGCTTTGAATAAAAAATTATTATTATTAAAGTCAGCACCGATCATAATGAATGGTGATTTTTACCTCCAAAACTGGTGATCTCAATCAGTCTGATCATTAAAAGACTTTCAACTCACCGGTTTGTTACCAAAAAGAATTTTATGCGATAAGACAGAGAGTAACGGATAGAAGCAGCTGACGTTAATGAAAATTCATTTATTTTAGATAATTAATAAAGGGAGAATTATATATATTTCGGGGAAATTTACTTCCTCTTTTTAGAATCAAATAAAGCTAGTAATTGTTTTAACTACAAAGTTTATATGTAAATAGAAATTTCAGGTAATAGCAAATCAGAACTTAACAGTATCATATGGCAAATTTAGTAATCTAACTTTTCGTTTCTATTCAGTAATCTAATACAGATCATAAATAATAACGAAAATCTCTTAAACATTATTAAGGTATTTAGGCAAAATTAAAAGTTAATAAACGTAATTTATATTGAGCAGCAAACAAAACGTAATTCTGAAACTAAAACTTTAACAAAACTATTCGAAGAAAAATGCAAAAACTTGTAAAAGAAAAATAATTATTATGACATAATTATAAATATTTAACCTCAAGAAAAATGCTAAAACGATTTCTGAGGGGTGGTCAATTTTTACATTAAAAAGTACATTTTTAAAGGAATAAGTAGATAAAAAAAATTTTGTATCGTACAGCCGTTGGGTTTCATTCTTAATAAACAAATATATAGATAGTAAGCGGTGTATTGTTTCAGGATGCGCTGTATCAGTACTTGAACTAGGAATTTAAGAAAACGGAACTTATTATTATTATTGTTCACTCCTTAAAGTGGAACAAAGCACCGGGATTCGATGGAATTCTTAATCAATTTTATAGAGTGCTTCCATTTGCAAGGAAAAATAAATGCTAACTTTATTTAAATGAAATACTAAGGAAGAAAAAAATACCTCAATTGATCGAAGATAAAGATATTTTTTTTTGTTTAAAAAGTTAATAAGCATCCGACTAAAGTATTACGAGTACACCGGATAAATATAATAGTAATAATACTTATTTACTTCATTAAAAACAAAGTTAACCTTTTTTGACAGAAGTCTATAATATTTTGTTAGAAAGTCAGGGAAGTTTACACAAAAATCGAGGTTCTGTAGGTAATAAAAAAAAAACAAAAAAAAAACGGGTGATGTCTTTTAGTTAAATTGTTAAACAGATAATAATTTGTAATAATCATACATACATACATACATACGATTGATTTTTGCCGATCGGCATGTTTTGGGTATTTTTGCAACGGTTTTGGGAATTTTTACAGTAAATAAAGTAAAGCAAATGGGATTATAAAATCTTAGATCGGTGTACTAGGAACAGCTAAGCCAAGAGATCAAGGACAATAAAAGTATAAACTGTATGATGCAGTAAATCCCCATTTTTTCTGTTCGGTTTTATATGAGGAAACATATACCGTCTGAAAACACAGGAGATTTCAAGTTGAGAGGTAACAGTTGATTGTGTGGTATTTGGCATTGTTAGCCGGTTTCTCCACCCTACACGTAATCATCGCCACCTATTGTTTTTTGTTGTAACTGTATCAAACAAGAAGGGGACAAATTTTTTTTTAAAACTGATTGAGATATCGTCGTCGTCATCATGAGATAAAGAAATTTAATTTTCTTATCGGATAAAAACATTTTTTATTAGATAAAAAGTTTGTGTTCTATACCTAAAATAGATATATTTTTTATCTGTTATATTTATTAAATTAATTAAAAATTTGATAAGTGAACGTAAGAAATTTTAGGAGTAGGAACGATGACTGTCGGATAGAGTACCTCCGTATCTTCCTTTCTTCTGTTCAGGTTTGTTACAGGTATCGCACATATGACATCGGTGACTACACCGATAACGACGTTTTGGCTTTGAAGCCTATGTCTAACCATTCCTTGATGCACGTTTTATAGAGAAAATGTTGAAATTTTATTTGTATTTTCCGTGGAAATTATTAATCATGCGATTGCTATCACCCTTGCGTACACGAATACATTAATTAGTATTAAATTGTAAATTTTTCCTACATTCCTTTATCCTAATAATGGAAAAAAGAAGACCGCCGGGGGGCAGCAAAAGAAGAGAAAATTCTAACTGATCGACGGGGATAAAGAAGAGCCCTGCACTTTCCGCTGTAACTCCCTCCTCTGGGCTCACAGGTATATAAAAGGATACTGATTGTAATTATTTACAAACATTAAATAAGAAGAGTCGGGGAAAAAGAAGAAAAAGGATACATCAGAAACAAGAAGGTCATTCCACGACAGCGAGACAGCACAGTCAAAAGAAGATTCCACAACCCAGATTCCCTATCCTTCCTTCATCTTGAAATAATTTGGCAGGCGACCACCTACAGCCACCATACGCGACTTCCTTCGCAAAAGGAGTACATTGGACCCTCCACAAAAGTAGGTTCCTTCAGTGGGGGCGGACTGCAGGGGAAATCGCGTCGGAAGAAGAACGCAAGTATTTTACTAATCTCCCAAGGAATAACTCCGGTAAAATATTATCACATCCAAGACTTACAAAGGATCGGACTGCAACCCCGAACTCCGTCCATCTTTAAAACAGATGAAAATAGAATACCCCGTTAAAATTAAATACCTGTCAAAAAATAAATAAAAATACCCAGCAGCAAGGCACTGATGTTAGGCTTTGCAATAAATAGGGTGAAAGAATATCCTCCGACATCCTGCGTTCTGTTCCGATGCAGTAGTGTTAACGATAGTTGCCGGCCTCCGTGGCCGAGTAGTAGCGTCACGGCCTTTCATCCGGAGGTCCCGGGTTCGATTCCCGGTCAGGCCTGGAATTTTTCACACACGATATAATTCATTCATTTCATCCTTCTGAAGATATACTTAATTGTGGTTCCGGAGGTTAAAAAAAAAAAAGAAAAAAAAAGTGTTAACCATAGTCTTGTATGATTCGAGATGTAGGGCCCGTGCAACACGGGTACAGTTGAAAAAGCAGATTTGTGTATATTTTTAAAGGTCTGGTTTTAAAACAAGGTAACAAATAGTTGGACTTTTTAGGTTAAAAAAGGAGAAGATTAAAGCTAAAGCAAATAATTTTATAAATATCAATTTATTTGCTCAGAAAATGCCCCTGAATAAGCCCCTAGTATTTATTTTAAGCGGTTAGTTAAGATAAATCTAAATAGAAATTACGAGGAACATTACAGATTCAATTGGGTTTACTAGAACAACTAAGATTAATCAGGGAATGTAGCTTATAATAAGTCAGATAAGGTTATATATTACTGGAAAAATAAAAAAAAATATGATGTAAACATAATTACAAATTACTTCCAGTATCTACATATCAACCGTAGGGCTGTTACTGAATCGAAATTCTTTCCCGAATACCAAATTTTGAACTCTAATTTTTATGTGGGAGAATGATATTACAAAAATTACAAAAATGATATTTTATAAAATAAGAACTATCACACAATTACATTTTGTTGATAATATCAACATTCTGTTATACAACTCTAGATGTAATTTGAACACTCAAAATTTCTTTGTGTAAACTGATTACACAAATCTTGCTGTTTTGTAGTTTTATCGTAAATGAAATCATTTTTCACGTGATACTTAAGTAGCCAATGTATAAAGACATTGGGACGAATTATTTATTGAAATACCCGTAAAATTTTGTTTCTAACAACAACAAATGGACCGATTAAAAGGCAGTTAAAATTAATAGCTTTTATTTATATATTTGTAAAGCTCTAACTAGCGCAAGGTTTTCTATATTATTTTTGATAAAAAAAAAAAAAATAAAAAATAAATAGAATAGTTGGATCTTATTTTATATTCTAAGAATTGTTTACTTTTAACATTTAATTTTATTTAATATTTTAAATTCATATTTTTTTTATTTTAAACAATTTTGTTTAAGAAGTTGACAATATTAGAAATCTCAATGGGGCTTAGCAATTTTTATGTAATATCTGATAACACTAATAAATAAGTAATAGTAGTAAAAATGACTTATTACATTTGAATTTTCGTTATAAACACAATAATATTATGTCCATATTAAATTTCGTCATCTGATTTACTTCTATTTGTCTGATTTCGATATGGGTAGTTTAATATAAAGAATTTAAAAATATATTGTATTGTTTTTATTTAGTTTTATGAAAATTCAATGTTATTATTACTATATAACGCACTAAGTAGGCGGGTAGATTTATACAGAGCCATTTGTGATAACTTATATTATAAGGAGCGAGTCAAAAGCATGGAAAACTCTGAACACCCTTAAAACCGTCCCAGATAAGAATGTTGTAACTTTAAGGGTAAGGTCAACTACTTTACCTTATTACAAGAAATAGAATTTCAGCTACTTCTTGAAGGATTGTAACTTAAATATTTAAAATGGTAATACCCTTTGTGTGTTATTTAAAAGGTCTAATAAGACAAGAAAAATGGTGTAAATAAAAAGTTGGTACTATATCTGTACCCAAAATGGCAAGAGGGTAAATTTTGGACTTTGGAAAAAATTTCACTGATAATTTAAAGAACTGTTATCGGAAATAAATAAATTTACAAAAATTTGATTAAATGGATGTTATCGAATAAATTTATTAAAAAAAAAAAAATTATTTATGAAGCATAAAGTTGGCTTATTTATTTAAATATTTTAATTTATCTTCGAAACGTCTTCCTTCTGTTGTTTGAGATATGCCGGTCGGTTTTAAAAGGACTTAAATCTGCCAAATTTATATCTACCAGATTTAGACCTCTGTTTTATCGTGTTATAACTATTAATGCTCCCTGTTTCTTCAAATCGTTTGATGATTTTTGCACTGTACCTTTTGAAATAGGATAAACAGGGTTACGATTGTTTAATTTGCATTGAACAATTCACAGATTTTATTATACGACTTAACTCTAAATCATATACAACCTAAATCATATTAAATTATTCTGTATGAGTGAAAGTCGCGGGATTTTTCAAAACAAAGAATTCAAAACGGAATTTCACTTTTTAAATTAGGATAGTTGGAAAAATGTTGGTAAAGTTAAGAGAACAACAAACACAAAAACACTACGTAACTTAATTCGTAAAAATAATTAAATACAATCAGAATAATGTTAATTATAAAAAAAAAAAAAATCAGAATCATGTCAAAAACAGCTAAACTGCATAACGTTTATTATTAGCATGCAAACACAATTTTATAACATCAATGAATGGTATTCGGATATATTTCAAAGCATACAGTTATCGTTACAAATCTGATTTTTCAAAGGTCTAAATTTATTGTACTAAAAACATTTAGTACAATAGTTGTACAACAGTTTTTAATTTTTACAAATTCATAATATTTTTCTGTTAAATTTCTTTTGTTTCGTGTTTAATAATAAAAGTTGATTTTGTATTTTGATTTTTCATAGACAATATTACATCAATTTTCTCTGAATTAAATGCTCTACAATTTTTTTATAATAAAATTTATTCGTTTATTAGTCATTTAACAAAGTTATTGTACTTCAAACCTAAAAAACCACGTGTTTTTTCGTAAAACAGAAAAACGAATTTCTCTCTTTTACGTTGGATATCATTAAAAAGTACGGGAGAGACCGTTCTGGGATCTGTTTTATTCGATTTTTCAGGTTAAAAAAAAATAATAGACCATCAAGTTTACTCCGTTATATAAAGCCTTAACAATTTCAAATTGTCCTCATTTCACCAGAGAATCTGAAATCCGGGTGAAATTTTTCGCTGGCGGGTAGCCCCGATAGCAAAACATTTAAGCGTTTTGTTATATATTTATAATACCGTTAAAATACTAACGAAATCTAATGATTAAAATGCCAAATTAGTTATTTTATAGTGAAATTATTTGATCGATAAGTAATTATTAAAATGTAATTGTTTAAAGGGGCAAACAAAAAGTGTGTGCGAGGGCGGAACTTTAATATATTTAAGAGAAACTTTAATGTATTCATTATAATTATAATTTCATTAAATAAAATTTGATAATACTTGTACAATATAGTTACAATTAAAAATTTAGATGTGTATTTATTTATAACAATATGTGTTCTAACTTTTTACTTGAAAACTTGTTTAATTAGAAAAAATTATTTCTATTTACGTTATTTTAAAGTGATAAAATCTTGTAAACAATTTATTTAAACAAATTTATTTGTATGCAGCCTGTTCCTATAAATAAATTATAGAATTATAGATTAAATAATCTAACTCTCACCTTCTTAAACAGACATTACACCGTTGATTCATCAGGAAGATAGCGTTTAACTAAATAATATCACTGAATCCATAGTTCAGTTATAAACTTTTTATAGCATATATTTTAAAACGATTAATAATAATGATACGGATTTATTTTATTGGTCTTCATAATATTACACTTTACTAATGCAAATTTATTTTTTATTTATGTAAAACGAAATGTTTATGTGGAAAGAATACTGGATCAGACATTATTTATTAATAATAACAGTTATTTTACGCTAAAAGTGATGAAATAACAAAAACTGATTCATAGAACGACACACATATTTAGTACTATTTATATTTTATTAGACTTGTTGCAATAGCCTAAGTTATAAAACTCTCATGGATCGCAACACTTGTTGCTTCGGATATTCAAAATTCGCGCTTTGTATAAACATTAATATATTTTAACCAATCACTTGAATTTATAATTAAACTAATTCTCCACTTATACTCTTGACTTATAGTTTATAGGGTTATTAATCAATTAATGCATCGATGAGTACATAAAAAAAAAAAAATATTCTTGGGATCTATAAATTATTTATTATTACTGCGTAATGGCAACATCTGCAACTGCACAATGATGAATATGACATTTATTATAATGTCAAAACGTTTCATCTTTTCTTAAATAAGTACGAAAAATAGTAAAGTACGAGAAAAATAATAATTACCGATACCAACGAAAATAAACCGGTTCTTTATAAGAGTTTACTTTTTCATTACAAGAGTATTCCGTTGAAAAATCAATCAAAAAAAAATTTTAACAAATGAAAATGTTAAGTATTGTTATGTTATTTTACAGTGGCGCGAGTGTTAGCATCTAGGCCTTTCATCCGGAAAGGCCTAGGGACCACTACCGCCTTTCATCCGGAAAGGCGGGAGTGGTCCCGGGTTCGAATCCCGGTCAGGCATGCCATTTTTCACACACGCTACAAATAATTCATCTCATCCTCTGAAGATATATCTTTAACGGTGATTCCGGAGGAGGTTAAAAAAAAAAAAAAAAAAAAGGATTCCTTAATGAGCCCGCCTCCGTGGCGCGAGTGGTAGCGTCTCGGCCTTTCATCCGGAGGTCCCGGTTTCGAATCCCGGTCAGGCATGGCATTTGGCATTTTCACACACGCTGCACATCATTTATCTTCATCCTCTGATGTAATACTTAACTGTGGTTCCGGAGGTTAAAAAAAAAGATAAAAAGCACACTTTATGTAAATTATAAATTCGTAGGATATTCAGGAATTCTCCACATATCTAAATCGTACATTAATAAAGCAACCGATTCTTTTATATTTAACTCTAGAGCAATTAAAATAAATTTTTTGTTTGAGTTGTATCATTTTTTTAAGATGTTTACCTCAATTTTACAAACAGATTGAAAATTCACAACTTATTATAAATCTCGGTGAAATGTAATCAGTAAAATAAAATAGAAAAATTTAAAGACGGGAGTAAGTTCACTTTGAAAAATTATATAATTTATAAAAAATAAAATTAAATGACAGAAAGATAATCGAGTTATAAAATATTTTTAATCCATGAATTCACCGTACGTAGAAATGTTCTTACGGAAGCCGTGAAAAAGAAAATGGTTTCTTTGTGACGGAGATGGCAGTCCTTAGTCTACAAAAAAAGCACTTTTGTCTAACGAAAGTCTTTCAAAGTTCACAGCAAAGGATATGTAAAAGTTTTACGTGTCCAGAAAAGTAATGTTGAACAGATGTTATCATAAAAAATCAAACAATCTAGCATTCTTTGATGAAGATATGTCTCGTACTATGCTCATAAATGTTTAGTTATAACCATTAACCAGATTAACCAGATTAACCATTTAGCCAGATTAACTGTAAAAACAACATCCCTATATGGAAGAATAAATGTTTTCCAAATCTGAAGCTTTTCACATGCACTTGGAGCCAAAAAGCCGTTTGTCATCTTGCTTTATTCGAAAAGGAATTAAGATGCTATTTTTGTAATAAATGTTCAATTAATATTTAGATTTAGAAGTCCTGTTAATTAAATCCATGTAATTATTAAATTACTAATTTTTACGAAGTCGGTTTTCCGAATCACTGGAATACTGGTAATTCAGTAAATAATTACTTATCTAATGATTTGATTTGGATTATTACGAAATTCCTGGTACTGAAAAATTTTCCTACTTATTGATGTACCGAATAATACTATTCAGTTACCTTATCTAACCTTCGGTAACTTTGAAAACAAACGATTTACTGGTATTTAGTGGTATTATTAAAAAGCACTAAATTACTTTCAATGAAGCTAATGTAACTGTACTTCGTTAGTCTACTTTTGTTATCTATTCTTAATAAAATTGATAATACAGCGTTAAGTCCGATTTATAAAATGGACATTTCATTTTTATTTTGAACATGAAGAATAAATCACATTTTTTTCAGTTCGTTTTAGCTTCTAAAAACTAAAAATATTGAATTCGTTTGACCGATACCAGAGACAGTTAGCTTTTACTTGATTAATATAGTATCCCTACGCGGAATAAAGAGTTACTTCTATGTTTATATATATATATATATATATACACCTTTTATGTAGTTTTAATATTTAAATTCAAAGTGCATTTTATTTATTTATAAGATCTACTATTAAATAAAATTGCTATTTCAGTGCGTTTTTTTTTTTTTTTATAAATAATAAAAGAGAAATATTTTATTAACAATTTTAGTATCCTTATTGCTAACTTCAAAGGTTGTATTTATTAAATCATAATCTTTCTCTCTCCCTCTATATATATATATATATATATATAATTAATTTATATTATATAATAATAAATTTATGAAGATATTTATCGGGTTCTCTACTTTTGAAAACTTGCTTAGAAAGTACTTAAAAAAATGGACGAGTAAAAAAATGAAGTCAATTTTTTTCTAAGGATGTGTAATATTTTTAGTCCTGGAATTTTCCTTAATCCTGAAATGTTATGGACCTCCGGATGAAAAGCCGAGACGCTACCACTTATAATTGATTATAATTATAATTATAATTACTTATTTATAATTGATTTAACATGTTTTTTAAGGGGCAAATACCGGGAAAAAAAAAATTATAATTTTAATCAAGAAATATTTTTATTATAATGGGGAAACTATTTGTTAATTTTGCGCGATATATTAAGAAAGAAAAATAAAAAAAATCTAGTCTAGAATATTTTTTAGAAAACATTTTTGTAAAAATACTTAATTAAATACTGTTTTAAACAACTTTTACAAGTACGATTGGTTTTTTTACTTATAAACGATTCTCAGAAGTTTCTGTTTCGTTTTACTTACACAAGGTACTTTGAAAAAAAAAGATTTTCATACGTAAAATCTGCAGTAAATAATTTTAAAATAAGTTTTGTTGAAAATATTTTTGTAATTTTGACGATGGGTTCTGCTCCGGGTAGTACTCAATATATTAAAGTAAAATATCCAATTTTAGTCAATAATAATTACCAAATGACTTTCGTGTTATTAAAATCCCTAAATAAAAGAACACCTCTACAAATATCTTTCCGAAATATATGTTATTTAATGCATATAACTGATTGTTTTAGCTATTATTCATCGTGTACGTGTTTCCTTTGGGTACTTCTTGCGATGAATGTTTAAATTTTTTTATAGCGTACAATTTTCATAAGGAAAAAATTTAACTTAATACCGGAAACGTACATTTTATTAAAATCAGTCACAAAATATTAGGTAACTATACCAGGACTTTTAGTTTTTAAGAAATTAATGTAAGTATAAAAGTACTGAAAACTGTTTATTATTCCATGATTGGAGTCTTTTGTATAAGTTTTGGAATAGTTTCTGTATAAATCCGTTATAAGACGCTTAAAAACATGTTACGAACGTCACTGGTAAGAGATCTACCCTGACATTTTATCTTAGGTTAAGTAAATAGGTATTGTTTGTAGTTCTGCCCCGCTAAGATACCTTTATACTTTTATTATTTTAATTCATCTTTGGAAATACAATTAACAACGTTATCTTTATAGAACATGGCGAAACATGAGTTATCAAAAAACCAAACGAGAAATATTTAAAGACATTCGATTGTTTTACTTTAAGATGCTCAATCTTTTTCTCAATCCATCTATTGCAATACAGAAGTCGTATATAAAGTTAAGATAAGAAAACTTGTTGATAAATTATTTACAACAAAATTTTTTTAGAAGAACTCTTATAATATTTGTATAAAATACCAGATAAACTCTTTTTAAACACAGATATTCTCTAGATTGGTACACTGATAAGGAAAGGTGATTAAATTTTTTTAAAACAAAAAATAAAATTTTGAACGACTATTATTTCAATTCTGAAGCACATTCTTCCAGAATTTGTAGTATAGACCTTCCTTCCCTTAGTATAGACCAAGAAATAGATTATTATTTAAAACGTTTATTTATTTTTTGATAAATACTTTTTCCATAGCAAATTGCCATCGCGCTATCTCCGGTTCAGTAGATGATTA
>JAAAKQ030107592.1:0-14171 GCA_010016005.3 Zanna intricata
TGAAACTACGCTGGCAAGAAAGAAAAAACAAAAATAGAGTTAACGTTGCTTAGCGTCTTCCTTCACGGGAGTTTACCACCTAAATAAATAAATAAATATATATATATATATATATATACACGAGGTGTGGCTAGAAAATAACGAGACTGATTTTTGTAAAACAAACAGCGCGAGCCTTCACGGTCAAACGCCACATTATCGAGTCGCCTGACTTCCCCCCTTTACATTCCAGCCGGTATGACGATCGAATCCTGGTCAGTCGGGCCACAGCTTCACTTGTGTCGGATCGTGCACCTGCCGCTCGTCGGAAACATGATAGACGTTTTAACAGAATAACATGTAACGTGAAATTTTTAATGAAACTCGGCAAGTCCGCAACAGAGATCTATTCTTTCTTACGATAAGTGTGTGGTGATGAGTGTATGTCACGGGTTTTTGAGTGGCATAAACGGTTCAAAGAAGGACGAGAAAAAATAGAAGATGATCCGCATCCAGGACGTCCTTCCGCTTCGAAAACGAACGAATACATTGAAAAAATTGTCAATCTCATCCGATCTGAAAGTCTGAAGGTCAAACAGCGAATAATGAATATTATCTTGAGGTTCTAACTACTCTTCGTGAGCGAATAAGAAGAAAGCGACCCGAGTTGTGGAAGAACAAATCACGGATTCTTCGTCAGGACAACGCTCCAGCCCACACTGCACTGATTGTTAAGTCGTTTTTAGTTAAGCACGGGATCGCTGTGTTGGAACATCCACCCTACTCACCGGAACTAGCCCTATGTATCTTTTTGAAAGGAATTAGAATTGAAACGGTTGAAGCTGTGAAAGAAAATGCGATGGAGACCACAAACATGATTTCAGAAAATGATTTGAAACACTATTTTGAACAATGGAAAATTCGAATGTAGCGGTATAGGGATCAAGGAGGGAAGTATATTAAAGGGGATAATGTGAAAATTGTTAAGGAAAAAAATAAGAAATTTTACAGCAAAAATCGCGTTACTTTCTAGTCACACCTCGTATATGTAGAAATTTTAAATTATTATTTTTTTTTTTAATTTATTTTTATTATTAAATTCATTAGCGTAAGTAACTAAATATAACTGTAAATGTGTAGTCTTGAACAGATTCAGGCCGAGATAATTGATTAATTGAACTCCAAAGAACACCGATATCTACGATCTATTATTCAAATCCGAATAAAAAAAACTACTTTTATTAAGAATTGAACCTTAGAATTTTCGATTTCGAAATCAGGTGATTCACGATGATGAGATTTATCACTAGACCAACCCGATGGGTTTACGTATGTATTTTCTTCTTTTACATTTATTTCAAATAAAATAACAATATTATGTATAATGCTTACCAAAAATTATATTTAATAATAAACATAATGTTATGTTAATATAATATAAATATACTGTGTTTTTTAGAGGTTTCTTAAAATGAGTGAATCGTGAGAGTCCAGGTTCTGGCTAGACAGGCCGGCTAGTATATATATATATATATAGAAACATTTCATTATATTGAATTTTAATTTGACTTACTTGATAAATATTTTATTTATTATTAAATAATATTTTAAATTACACTATTTCTTAAAGTAAAGTGTCTCGAGAAGAAACAGAAATATATATATATATATATATATATATATTTATTTATTTATATATATACTTTTGTTTTCAACTTATGCTTTGCGAAAAATTTTGCCCTGATTTCTGTTCCAAAAATAAAAATATGTTCATAATGAAATTGTTATCCGATTTAATGGCGGAGTGATAGCGTTTCACTCTTTCATCCGAAGGTCACGGATTTGAATCCCGGTTAGACATGGGATTTTTCATCTACTACAAATATATTTATTAGTTTATTATATTTATATTTATTGGTATATTTATTGGTTTCATATAGTCTTTTACTTGAATTATTGTGGGACTTCCACAACTAGTATTTCTAGTAACTTTTAGACATTGTAAAATCCGAAATATTGCTGTTGCCTTGTCGCAAAACACAGTTATTTATAGGTTTTACGTACAGTTTTTCATAGGTTTACCTGTGAAAAAAAATTATCAGAAAATGATTTTAAATCAATTAAAAGTAAAATTATTAACCGGTTATAAAATGTAAATTGTTTTTTAATTTAAAAAATGAATTTATATGTATAAAGGAAAAATAATTTGTATGAAGATTTCGTTAAAGAAAGTATAATGAAAAAAACGAATATCATTCAAATCTTTTCATAAATAAATAATAAGTTCTGCCTTTGCTGTTTCTAATAAAATATAATATTATTTAATTTTAAGTCGAACTAGAAGTTTTATAGAGAAATTTATTAAATCCTTAATAAGATTATCGAAAAATATTAAGAGGTTTCAGAGATAAAAGCAAAAACGATTACAGAATGTAATTTTTTCAAATAGCTGGAAGCAGTATTTTTATTTCTTGGTTATAACATTAATAAATTAAATTGAATATAATAAGCATTGTGTTTATAATAACAATAATCCTTCTTTTCTCTATCAACTAGAAGTATTTTGAAGCAGTTTCATGGTATATTTTAACTAACTTTTAATTTAATATCTGCTTCAATCAATGGAATTATTGTTAATTAATTGCTATTAACATCTACATGAGAGAAGGATTATGTTTAACGTTCAAATAGTATTTATTAAAAAAACAAGTGTTATAACAATGATAGAAGGATATTATTAATATTCTGTATTACTGTAATTTTTATACAAGAATAACGGAAATTAATATAAACATAACACTGAAAATTTTCAATCCATTTTTCAGTTATCTATGTATGGTTATACAAAGAATTAATTTTCTGACCACCTATGTCGTCGGTATTAGACAAAAGTCTAAATTCTTGACAATAGTTTGTAAATCAATAAAATATATACGTTGATAGTGTTATGATTAAAATAATTGTCATCAATTATTATGGGATCAATAATGAATTGTTATGGAGAGAGACATGAACAGACGCGTTCTGGAGAGAGTCCAACGGCGGATTGCCTTCGGATCATATTTGCCTACATCTCAGTTTCGATGGAGTCCTCATTAGTGATTGCTCGTGTTCCACCACTTGCCAACTTGCAGTTATGCGATGTAAAATCATTGAGCGTGAAAACAGGAAAATTGAATGACAATATATGATCCGAGAATGGCAAAGGAGACCAATCTTCAACAGGGCGTTGGACGCATCGTTTAATTAAGTATATTGCGCCATGGACGCCATGGATTGACCATGAAATTTGGACAGCTTAATTACTGGTTGTCACAGTTTTTGACAGGACATGGTGTCTTCCGATCCTATCTCATTGGGCGAAGGAGAGCATCAACCTCCGAAAATTTGTACTGCAGGGACTACGATTCTCCGCATCATTTAGTATTCGGTGTCAACGGTGGATGGTTGAATGAGGCATCTATGATCTGGTAACTGGACCACATGATGCATACAACATTATATCGTGCATGCTCTCCGGTGCTGAGAAGTTCAGAGCGGTGTCTTATTACGTGTCACAGATATTGTAACGCAAGGTTAGGGATGATGAGGTAGCGAGAGGGTGCCGTTCAGCACTCTGTGTCGTCGTTCGTCTAGGCTTGCCTAGATGTAGATGTAGATGTAGATGCTTGCCTAGATGGAGTCGTCGTGAGACACGACGACTCCATCACACCTAAGCTGTTAACCGAGACCCGGTTTTTTTGGTAGGACCTAGGGACGACATAGTCGGGCCTGGGCCTATCCGAGAGGTTAGAAACAGGCATTAAAATAAAAAATCCAACCGGCGGTCACCTGTCGACCTGTCATGCCGAGCATATTGCCGGTAGACAGGGAGGCCTGTTTGAGTATTTGGACACTCCCCTGGGCTGAGCAGTTATTAATTGTGGATCCGGCCCAGGGAGAGGAGAAAAAGGAAAACAAAAAAAAAATATCATAACATACGCTGTTTATATTATCCAGGAATCATGAAAAATCGATAGACTCACGGTAACAGATCAAACAGAGCATTTTCATTAAAAAAACTTCCAACAACCATCGCAAAGTGAGCTAATGCTTCATCTTCCTGCTAAATATCACCCTTAAAATTCCAATAAAATAATTTATTGTATCATATAAAAGCCTTCTTAAAAATTGAAGAATTTTGCAACATGTTAACACGGTGCCATGAATTTCACTAAGAATGAAATTCTGGATATTTGCAATAGATTTTTGAATAAAAAAGTCGTTATCCGGTTTAATTGCGGTCTGATTTTTCTAATATCAACATGAACAAATAAATAACTAACATTTCAAATATTTTGCAAATACACGTCAAAAAATTCGGATGATAGCTATTCTCTTTTTCTGTTTAGCCTCCAGAACCACCTTAAAGTATTACTTCAGAGTATGAGGATGATATATATGATTGTAAATGAAGTGTAATCTTGTACAGTCTTAGGTCAACTATCCAATACTTAATTGTAGGTCCGAGCCAGGGGAGGAGGAGAAAAAAAGAGTCAACCATTCCTCAGATGTGTGGTTAATTGAAACTCAACCACCAAAGAACACCGGTTTCCACGATCAAGTGTTCAAATCCGTATAAAAGTAACTGCCTTTACTAAAATTTGAACCTTAGAACTGTTCGACTTCGAAATCGGTTGATTTGCGATGACGAGTTAACCTCTAGACTAACCTGGTAGCTATTCCGGAGTGTGGGATTTTAATCTTTATTCATGGCAGCTTTAAGGATATTAATGAATTCCTTTTACTAGGAAGAATAAATTTCACTGCACCATATGGAATTATACAGATATAAAACTTTTGTCTTTTCTATAAGTCTCGTGTAAGTATCACTAGTTCTTGCGCTATCGAGTAGTTAGATTATAAATTTCTTCAAAAGAATTGACAAAAGCACCTCAACTCTCCTGGACTCTATACTAGACAGTACAGTGATTGTCCAGTTATCCCTTTATCTTCTTCATATCTCTTTAGCTGAAATGTTTCTGTAAAGAGATAAAACTGAGATTGGCAGGTTCACTTTTTACAACTTTTAAATATTCTTTTAACGGCCATTCAGTACTTTTTTTTTTCTTAATTGACTAGATCTTTTTTGAAGAAGACGTTACTTTAAGATATTATAGGTGAGTTTTGTGCCGGCCTCCGTGGCGGAGTGGTAGCGTCTCGGCCTTTCATACCGGAGGTCCCGGGTTTGAATCCCGGTCAGGCATGGAATTTTCACACACGCTACACAACATTCATCTCTATCCTCTGATGTAATACCTGATTGTGGTTCCGGAGGTTAAAAAAAAAAAAAAAAAAAAAAAAGAAGGTGAGTTTTGTACTTTAAAAGACAGATATCAAAGTTCTGTTGTGAAACTGCCAATCATCGGAGGTTTACCAGTGTTATGGGAATATGTTTAGATACCGTATCCTACATTTTTTTTTTTGTAACGTTATCAGCAACAAAGACATATTAGTCTACATCACCTGTAGGACGTTGAGGAATAATTAATCAAGTCTATTCGTTCTACCTTCTCATACAGCTAACTCTTAGAGATAGGAATGCCGATTTTATTATCTGAGTTTTAATTTTAATCAGGAAGTAATAACTTCCGTAAAGGTCGTCCAAAACACATAAATCAAGTTTGGAAACAAAGGCTGAAGAAACAAAGACCAAGTCTACAAAAAACAGACAGACGTTAGCCTCTGATATCGAAATAGGTATCCCAACTTGTACGTACGACAAGTAAGAATGACCAAAACAGGAAAGTTTCCAATTTTCTTCTTCTAGGGTCCAGATATTTGGACTCCCAGATAAGCTAATGAGAACTAAGTTATACGTAAATATTATTGACGAAAGAAGCCGTTTCGTTAGGTGAATCTCAACCAAAATATCACTGTTAAAGTGCAGCAAGGGGTTCCACTTTTCTATTTAAATCAATCAGACTAGTAGCTCGTCAACTTGACTCTAAAATAGCTGCTCTCCTCTAAAGTCTTGTAATGTGGATGGTTTCTCCTACACCCATGGTACATCTTAAAATCGCGTAAGAAAAACGACTCTTTCAGCGGAAACGAGTTTCCTCATAATATTAGAAAAGAAAGAAGATCAAATAAGCAAAGATCTATTTAATCAATTAATCATTGCAGTTATATTGAATAAGCATCCGTTTTTATTCCATTAAATATCAGTTCGACGGGAATTTTGTATAATTTACTTTTGTGGTTTAATGTAGGCATAGCAAGAGACCTGCTATTAAGCTTTCTCTTATATTCATGGTGGTCAATTCAATTGCTTGTGCATACTCTTAGTACTAGAATTCGAATCGTCCCTCTCCATATTAGACATTTTTGGAGCGGAAAATAAAAATTTTTTTTTCAAGAAGAAGGACATATTTCAGTTAAATAAGAAATAACAAAAGCAGCATTCGATGATTGAGCGTCAGGAACTGCTTTGAATCCGATTCTGAAAAGACTTGAGACTGTCTCTTTGCCTACTGATATTTCTGATTCTAGGAGTCTCTTTCATTCGGCTTCTCTGATTTATCACCAAGAAACTATTTTTTCCATCTGAACCTTGTACTTATTTCACTGCACTTCATTTCTTCTGCTGTTTCGCTTATTAAAAGCATCCTTATCAATTTTATTTGAATTCTGATTTCATTCTGAGAAATGATGTTCCCAAAAATAGAATCATTTTCATGGTAAGATATTTTCAATAAGAGCGGCTAACGCTGGAGCCAATTGGCCTTATAAATTTTCTGGAACAAGCGTAGAACTGTGCTCTTAGAAACCATCTAAACGTAGAAGATCTCAGGTTATTGACCAGCCACAATCTTGCCTCTCAAAGTTGCTAGTTTTTTTAATCATTCTAGGATCTCGAAAGTTCTACCTTTTTGTAAACTGAGCAATTTTTAAATCAAAAGAATTGATACATCTCCATTTAACTCCTATGGCCGTGTCGTTCAGTGGCAATTACACATACGTGTCCCCTTGCATTTATTGACAGTATGTCCAAACCACTGACCACAAAAACTGAATATGAGTAGAGGCGTAAATGAAAGAAGATATGTATCGCACCTATCTTGTCGGGTAAAGTTGACCAGTTAAATTTCAGTAAATGAAAGATCTTTGAAACTCTTTCTCCATTAAACTTTCAGCAGGCCGTGATGCCTTAAGACACTAGCTCAGTTATTATTTCATCTTCTATCATTCAGTAGATGTCACCACTACCTTCCCCCTAGATTAGTTCTTGCTGTTGTAGGATGACATTTTCACATTCATGGAAGCAGTCTTATTTAAATTAAAAAATAAAAACGTGTAGATTGAATGTTATTAAATGTTTCAACCAACAGCCCTGCGAAAGTTTCTTCAATTCCTTTACGAGACCACCAACATACACAGAAATTAACGTAACAGTCATAAAACGGCTTTCTTTGGAGAAATCACCATTATTCACTTTAATAATCAGATATTTTGACTTTGGAGTGAAAAGTGTATGCATTTTTTTTATTCAAATCCCTTTTCTTAAAGCCGACTTTGATTCTTCACAAAAGCTACGATTTTACCCCGGAAACGTCACTCTTCTGGATGAGAATTTTTATTTACACCCTGTAGTAAAAAGACGATAGATTTAGAATCTATAATATTTAAAAATAAATTCGTCCCTCCAGCTCCTCATTTCCCTAAATAGGACGCCACATTGTAACTGTTATTGAATGGAAAATTATAGTATTTAGAAACAAATGTGCTTTTATTATGAAAGGGAAATTTTACGTTTACCTTTTTTTTATCTATTTTGAAAAGTGCTGAACTTATTTGATGATTTTTAACAGGTTCTTTTTTTTCACTAGAACTAAAAACATGTTTTATATGTGTTTTCTTCTACCGGAACAATCCTACTATAATTGTTTTTTTTTTTTTTTAAATTTGAAAAGTTAATGTTTCCTTCAAAAGCAAAAAGGGTGAATGAGACAAATAACAAGGATAGTGAGATTGAAAAAGAACCGTAATATAAATAAAATAACAATAATATGATGATCATGAAAATTATTAGTAAAATGTAGAAAATTTGTTTCAGTTGCATTTTATTTAAAATCCTAAGTTCATAGAGAAACAAGTGGAAAAAACTTAAGAGTATTTTGAAAGTTAACTGATATCAGAGAAATAAAAAGGTCTTAAAAAATTATTGAATACGGGAAGAGAACGATGCCACAGTTACAATAAAAAATAAAAAAAATAGTAAATTCTTTTTCCCATTTCCATTTTATTTAGTAAAAGATCTAACCAATTTTATTGATTCAATGAATGGTATGCTTACTTAATTAATCAACTTTCAACACGAAGTTATGTGAAAAAGGATGAGCTTAATTTCTCAAATAGTTCCGTTGGATATTTTTAATATGTTGGAGGGAAAATAAAAATATTCACAATAGAAATAAAAATTCACAAGGCCAGCTACGAATTTCCATGAAAACTTATTACATTTTTCCTTTTAAAACATCCTAAAGAGAATGAAAAGGGAATAATTGGCTCTGTATTTTCAGTTTGAAAACGGAAAAAAAAATAAAACAGAAGACTTTGTTAGACTTGGTAAGACTTTGTCAGAGATCCTTGGCATCAGATAGCCGTACGTATATTCACATAAAAATTCAAATTTACTTGACAATACAAATGGTATATTGATTATTGATACGTAATGTTTCTTGCGCTTGAAAGAAATTCAAAGAAATAAGATAGAAAAATATAGAAGAGGGAAGCTTAAATTTCAGCATTAAGCAGTGTGAAAAACAGATACTTCATCTAGTGAATAAATGAAGAGATATAAGCTGTGTTGGCATTACGAAATAATGATTCTCTCACACTTACAGTGAGGTAGCAATCAATATTTTCCTTCACTCAGTACTTATGTGTAAAATATTTTTAAAAATCTTTAGCCGGTTATAATGGGAAGTTAATGCCACAACTTCTACACCACAGTGAGTAAAATTAATTTATTCTTTCTGTCTTTTCTACTTTTCATCGCAAGGTAGAAAGATAATAATCCTAGCTGCAAATTTATTTTAAAAAATAATTTTTCCTGATATATAGCATTTATTTAAAGATTTTAGGTCGGTATATCTTTTACAATGTAACTATAATTTTTATCGCAAAACTTAAAAATGAATTTTAATGACAGCTATTTCTTATGCTGAACATGTCAGAAAACAATCGTATATATAAGTTAAATTCGTACGGTTAGTTATCCATAATGTGAAAAATTTGTGTGCGATTAGTTCTTTGTGTGTATTATTGTATCTATTATAATTCATTTTCCATTGAGTCTATAGAAATTAAAATTCTATGATCCGTCCAAATAATCTTTTTAATGCAGCTCCCATATTACGAGTACTGTATTTAATTAGAATACAGGCTACACCAAAAAAAAAATTGTAAACTAATTGTAATTATTACTTCACGTATCCTGCTGCTTTCCTGTATGAATAGGAAAATTCTTCTTCTCTATCTGGTCCTTAGTTTTGAATATTTGAATTTTAGAGAATACAGCATAAAGAAAAACTGATGCATGTACTTCTACTGATGCATCATCCATCTACTTCTACTTTGTGCTCTCTTACAAAATAGTTCTTTCTTTACAACGCATAAGAATGTTTCTAACTGTGGATACAGACAAAGTAGATATCACACTGTGCATTTTTATCTGATCAAATTTCTCTTGAATAAATATTTTCCTAAAATATTTACTAATAAGTAATGAAATTGATTCTAAAATCCTATCATTATTATAAAAAATGTTTTACAACAGTTAATTCAAATTGAAAAAAAGAACAGAATATATTTCTATTAAATGATACACTTTATTATACATTTTTATTATCTAACTTTATCAGAATAACTTAGCCTATTTTGATAAAAATGCTTTCATCCCTATCGTGTAAAAAAAGCTGGTGTACTCCATTCAATACATCTTACCTTAACCAGAAAAGATTATTTTTGTAATTTTCTAGCTTAAATTTTATTTTAATTAAAATATTAATAACACAATTCAATCTTTAGTTTACAGTTACAAAGTTTCGAACGACATTTTTGTAAAACGTTTTCTGGTGAATATTTAAATTTTTTGGTTACCGGTGTACTGAGAATACCTCAGATTAAAGCAATAGCTGCTATATTTTATTACCTCAATACATTAATAAGAATAGTAAATAGAAAGAAAACAATACAATATTTGATTCTGGGATTCAATAGGTTTTTAACTATAAGTTGTAGTATAAAGGTTTTTATCAAAATTATTATAACTCCCCATATATATTGAAGTCCACAAAATAAATACATTTAAGACATTAAATAAATACAATTAATTTAAGTGATAAAAATTGTTAAATTTTTATGTTAAGAATATTTAATGATAGTATTTGCTTAATACTATTTCATTTTATGTTAATAATATCAAAATAGTTCAGTCTTTGTTGTGTAAAATCATGTCCTTTCGAATTTGGCAGAAAGTTATGGAACCTACTTGAAGCAGTAAAGTTGTATCTTTTTTTGTATTAATATTTTTACAGTTGAATGAATTTTTGTTTGACAATTTGCATTGACAAAGTTTAGTTTATAATTAATGAAATTATTTATATTTATAAATAAAGTTTCAAGTGTTTTTTAGATGTATAACGTGCAGTATGTAAGCAAGCCGAGAACACTGTTCATTGGCTCAGTATGTATCATAGTTCCGATCGGTGACACTGCTATTGTAACTGTGCGAAAGGTTAAATTGTTTTGTATAGATTTTGTTAAGTGTTTTGTTAAGTGTTGTTTGTTTTTGTTTGGTTAAATAAATTATTGTGAGGACGTCTGATACCGTGTTGATTATTTACGAATCATTCTCTCACGCTAATTATAATTACACCCAGGAGATTAAAATGGTTGGTATTTCAGTTTTTCAGTAATATCACCAATTGGTCTCATCTGACAAACAAGCTGAATATTATGGATATTCATTTATAGAAGAGACAAAGGAGAATTCATTATCACTGCACCTAAATTTTCTGTATATTTTACTCATTTCCTCAAATCGGAATTCATAGAGAATTTGAAAAATTTTAAAAGATATGTAAATTTTATTAATATGGTTTATAAAACACTTCTCTAGACATTTTCACTGGAAATAGTTCTCTTTCATTTTAAAATGCATACCTTTTTGCAAAATTGCTTTTGTACATGACTTACACAATTCTATTTTTTTACATCAGCGTCGTTCCCATATGGCTTGGCATCACAAATAAGCTTTTATATTCACCAGTCTCTAACTCACAGGTAATCCAAGTAACGTCAAATAAAATTTCTTGGATCTGTAGAAAAATTAACTGTGGAAGAAACGACATCTACTCGTATTTTAATTATCTCTTGCATTAAAGATGTGTTAATTTTTTTCTGAGCGATTGAAAATATTGTATTTGGTCAATGTAATTCTATCGAGCGATGTAAGTTCCTTTTTTTCCAGAAACTGTCCAATGCATTAATAGAGATTAAATGCAATTCTCTATTAGAGATATCGATTAAACCCTCATCTTTCACCCGTAGCTACCTCGTTATTGCTTTGCATTTTGCATAGATTTCTTAATTTTTATCTCTGTAGCAAGAGTACATTGTATTTGTTACTGTGAATAATATTTTTGTTGTAAAGAAAGGCCTGTAAAACGTTTAAAACTTCACAAAAAAAATATTGGCCCAGTTCTTTCCTATTCACATTGCACATACATTATACTCTAACCACATTCAGTTCTAGAATCTTCACAAAAATATGTATTTTAGTATTTGCAGTTCAAATAAGCTTCTTTAATCTGACGTATAGAAAAAAAAATTATTATAGCTAATGTAAGTGAGAGTACTTTTTTTTTATAGATGTTTATAGCATTCTAAAAAATTTAAAGGATGTTACTTTTGTTAAGTCTCTTCAAATCTATTTATAATAGTCATATTCCAAATTATCATCATTATATCATCATTATCATTAAGGATGATAGGATTATTGAATGATAATAAAATACAAAATTTAAAAATGAGAACAGCTGTATCGAAGGAGAATTATTTTATTAATTTAGTTACCTCTGTGAACTCAAAATAAAAAACATTATGTGAATACTACTTAAAAATTGGTTAATTTTGTTAATAACAATAAGAGAAATGTTCTAGAAAAGGATTTTTTTTATTAAGGATATTATATATTTGTAAATTAAAAAAAGAAGAGTCTATAGAACAAGTTATGAATAAAATTTTTGTGACTGTTCAGTGATGAGATATGTGTCTTCAAAACCAAGTTATGAATACGATTTTTGTGACTGTTCAGTGATGAGATATGTATCTTCAAAAACAGATTTCATCTTTCATTTTACGCTATATTGTCTATTTATTCTTTCTTCATGAAACCGGAAATCATAACTTAACTCAAATATACTCAAAGCTACTGAAATATACATATTTTTTTTTTTTTTTTACTTTTCTTTTAAAGAATTTGTTTTTTTGTCGTATACATTATTTTATTCCAATAATTGTTTGAGATTATGATGGATTTGAACCAAAGATTATTTTATTTAATCAATACTGGAAATTTAGGAAATTGATTTTTCTAAATTATAACTATATATGTCCGGAAATTAGATTAAGATGAAAATCCAAGTCTAAATAAGTTTCTGAAATCATGGATACTGCACAAGCATTTTCAATATTTTCAAATAAATGCAGTAATCATCTTATAGAGTATAGTGTAAAAATTTGTTATTTTATTACATGATTAGAAAGTCTTGTTCCAAGAAAAACCTGTCTAATACATAACAAAGAAAATATGTATTTCTGTAATTTAGTCTTTTTCAAGGGCTTACCATAGATAAAAAAGGGTGTTGAAAATTAATTAATTCTATGGAAAATATAAAGATTTTTATCAAATTTAAGAATTATTTTTTTATTAGAATTATTCCTTTTGTTAAAAGATTTTTATTTCAACAAGGCAAGAGTTGGATTTCGTTTTGCAGTTGGTGGGTCTGGGGAAGAATAAAAAGATAGAAATAATTTTTAAAAAATTTTTTTTGAATGAATATCTTAGAACTTTTTTTTTATTATATTTAAAAATCGAAAAAATTTTCTTATTTAAAACTTTTTTTTATAAGAAAAGTACTGAAAAGGAAAGTTTGAATTAAATATTTCACTTTAGTACTTAATTATAAAATTCACAAACCTGCATTCTACATTTTCTTTTCAGTACGTTTTTCTTGCAAAATTTCAATCTATTTGTAATATTCTTATGTAATAGAATAAATACAGATGTTTTGTAAGGAAAAAAATAATAAAATGTTTTGAGTTTCTAAATTGCTAATATTTTTTCATTAACTATTTTATGTTCTTAAGCTTATTAGATTTTAAATAAAATTAATTTTAATTAAAACCGTTGCATTGGTTCAAAAAGATGTTTACGAAAATTTATTTTATTTCTTTTTATTTATTTCCACAAAATTATTATTATTTTTTTTTTAATAGTTTTACATAACTTTAAATATAGATGGAGTTGTGCAGAAACGTTTTCTGTACAATCCGGCTTTTAACTGTTTCTGTCATAACCGTCAAACTTATGGATAAATTTGTCGTGTGGTTAGGAGTTTTTCCAATGTGATAAAAATTCAATTGGCAGCATTGACAAGATCCATCCATTAGCCTCTTAATATGTATTCATATTGAAAGTTTTTCATTTATCTGTTCCTTTAAGCCAATTGTCAAACTACATTAATTAATTAATTTTACGGAAAATGAAAAATTTCAAGCCTAACGAACATATTAATGTTACACATTTCCGATAAAAAAAAAAAAAACACTATCACAAGCAGAAAGTCGGAACACTTATATCGATATTGTCTTTCAACGTTTTTTCTTAAGAGATAACAATTTGTTTTTCCTGACGTTAGTTTACTCTTCTAGAGTATTTATGTGCGCCGATATTTTTTTAATGACTCTTTTTTTTCCCTCTTTTTCTCTCCCCCCCCCCCCCCCCCCCCCCCCCCCCCCTCCCCCCCCCCCCCCCCCCCCCCCCCCCCCCCCCCCCCCCCCCCCCCCCCCCCTCCCTCCCTCTCTCTCTCTCTCTCTCTCTCTCTCTCTCTCTCTCTCTCTCTCTCTCTCTCTCTCTCTCTCTC
>JAAAKQ030107636.1:0-14446 GCA_010016005.3 Zanna intricata
AATTAACTTTGATCTGACAAAAATTAATAAGTAGATAAAGCGAACTTCGTTTATATTTTTAATGAACTTAAAATTATCATTCTCTATTTCCTGCTTTTAATTATCTTTAATTAGATTCTGTTGTAATGATTTATATCTAACATAAATAGATATTTATTATATATGGATATATGACTTACATACTCGTATATGCATTTATATGTTCACATTACTTTATTTACCTTTAGATTAATTTAGGTGAAAATAAATAAAATGAATGAGACAGTTAAATTCTTCAACTATGAGAAAAGATGCATTTTGATATAACAGAAAGTGAGAATGCCAAAACATAAATATGTATTTAATACACCTCATGGAAATCTCTCATTTTTAATCTTTGACTTATATTTTTATTGTAGTTTAAAATTTTGTTCATTTACCAAGTAAATTTTTCTGCAAATGAATTGTCAAGATGAATCAATAAATATATTTAAAATATGTTATTCGGCATTATTTTAGAATAGTCTTGCATCCTTGATATCGAACAATAATATTAGATTAGTTTAGATTCAATTTTTCTCTTTTTATTTAAATGATATCTACTCAGTTGCAAGTTCTTATTTTTGGATAATCCCAGATGATAGAGTAATTACTTTGAAAGTGCTAGGGTAATGCATCATAAAATTTTTTTTGGTAAGTTGGAATACATTATTTATCAAAATATTAGATTTGGTTTTGAAAGTATATTAATTCTGTAGATAGGAGGGAAATCAATCACTTTGTTAAAGTGGATTTTTCAAGGATTTACAGAAATTCTAGTTACGATTTCTTTGAACCAAACATCTCACTGAACCACTGGACTGATCTTTCCAACATAATTCTCAGGTATTTCTCTCAGATTCTCAAATATTATCTGTTAGATTCTCAGGTATCTTGTTTAGAATCCTGAGAGATTGGAAAAGTTTTATGATTGTTGAACACAGCCTCAAGAAGAGAATGAAGTTAGATGCCTGCTAGGGAAAAACACCACTAAAAAATGGGTCTAGGCAAGGGTTCAGAGATCTTCACTGATTTCTATTGCGGAATGAGTAATAGTGTCTTTGACATACATCTAGCAGTTTCGGAGTAGAATTGGTTAAGGTCTAGGTTGATTTCCATATGCTAAAATTACATTAATACTTTTACTCTCAAGCCTTATGTTGAACATAAATAATTAATTTATCACCAAACAATGTAACAGATTGAGGCAAAGGATAGGAAACCACTTAATGAGAAGGAGGAAATAAAAAGAGATGAGAAAAATACATTGCAAATTTATATGCATTAGAAGAAAGGCCAAGAGAAATAGGTATGGGGATAAAAGAGTACAAAATTCATGATGATCAAAAAACGATAGAGTATAATAAAAAGTGAAATAAATGAGACAAAAAAACGATGATAAAAGGAAAAGCTAAGGGATTTGATGAAATACCAATTGAATTGTACAAAGGACTATGAGAGTCAGGAAAATTGTTATTACTAGATCTACGCAGTGGAATACTTGAAGAAGGAAAGTGAGCAGAGGACATCCGGGATGTAATAATGGTACCAATAGAAAAGAAAAGAAATACAAAGAAGGCTGAAGATCATAGAATGATTAGCCAAATAATACATGCAGCTAAGGTATTGTTAAGTGTTCTAAATAAGAGGATATATAATAAATTAGATGGCATTATGGAGAAAGAACAGTATAGGTTTAGAAGAGTTATTGAAACAAGGAAGAACCCTCTAGGCCTGCTACGAGTAATAGGTGAGAGATACATGGAAAAGAGGTGGAGAGTGTATGTTGGATTTATCTACCTAGAAAAAGCATTTAACAGAGTTAGATGGGATAAATTACTGCTAATTGTGGGAAAGAATTGAGTTGACTAGAAAGAGCCGCCTAATAAAAGAGGTTTATTATAACCAGGGAAAAAAAAGTAAGGTACGGAACAAAATGACAGGAAGAATAAGGAATGGAAGGGAAGTGAGGTTGGGATGCCGCAGTATATATTTGGAAGAAATAATTAAATACTGTATGAACAGGAAAAGATAAATAAGGATCGGAGGAAGAAGTGTAGAATGTATGTGATTTGCTGATGACATACTGGTGGAGAAGCCAAGTAAACTAAATGAAATGCTTGATGACTTAAATGAAGCTTGCAAAAGTCAGAGTATGAGGAGAAACAAAAAGAGGACAAAATCTATGTTATTAAGTGGAAAAGAGGCGAGGATGGAGATTTAGATAAGAAATGAAGTTTTAGAGCAGGTGAAGTAACATTAGTATTTAGGGTTCTTTGTAAGTGATGACCAAACTTGCATAGTAGAAATTAAAACAAGAATATCAAGAAGGAAGCATGCACTGAATAAGAAGTGAAGTCTGCTTTGTGGAAAGTTAGACTTTTGTTGCAAACTTAGCATTAAGGAAGAGATCTATCATTTGATGTTCTTTTGGAGTATGATGATCTCTGGAGCTGAAACATGGATGATGAGAAAGGCAGATAGAAAATTAATTGAGGCTTTTTAGATGTGAGTGTGGAGAAGAATGGTAGATGTCAGATGGCAAGACAAGGTAACAAATGAAGAATTATTACAGAGAATCAGGGTGTACAGGAAAATGCTAAATGTGATTAAATATAGGAAAAGGAACTGGCTAGGACATACACTCGTATGAGAAGGTGTTTATTTATGGATGAGATAGAAAATAGAAAAATTAATAAATGTAAGAAAACAAAAGGAAGGAAGAAAATTCAAATGATGAATGGGATTATGGAAAAGGAAAAATGTGCAGAAACAAAGAGGTTAGTAAAGGGTAAAACAAGGTGGAGAGCAGTAGCTGTGACAGGATCTGTCCTAATGGGAGAATCCTATAAATGGATGAATGTGTCAATAATGAGATTTTGAGTGAAAATGCAAACAAGGAACCAACCATCATGATAAAATAAATTATACAGAAATGTCTTTTAAATTGAAATGGAGAGCAAAGTAGTCTTTGCTACATATACTGTAGTCATTACAAACATCTGATAATCAAAGACATACATCTAAAAAATAAATTAACATTATTTTTAAATACGCACTGGTTATACATTCAAGTAAACTAAAATGCCCTTTTGCATATGAATTTGTGTGCATGTGTTTTAATTTTCTAAAAAAGTCTTACTTTCTTTTTGTTTATGTTAATAATAAAACATAATTATTAATCATAAAAACAAATTATTAATTTATAAAATCTTTATAAAATTAAGAGGGAAAATACTTAACAGAAATAAAACATCCATAAACTGAACATTACATTTTATAACATCCAATTTCAGTTCTAGGTATAATTTTACAATTTTAATCTTATATGTTCAGTCAGAATTGTGCTATTTTAGTCAATAAACGAAAACACCACCAACTTCCCTGTCAGATATGTATATTTAATGTAAGTAAGGCTGTACGTCCATATGTACGTCTTTCCTACAAGTACGAAGCACCTGTATACGGCTTTTCATTCGAAACACAGACTTGAAAATAAGCCTTTCCTTTAATAGTAAAAGGAAAGGCAAAGCCAGTAGAGAAGCTGTACAATAAAATTCACCACCTTTTACCAAACATCCCTCCTTACCTTAGATTTTGCTTTCTCCTTCAGCCTCAACTCTCCCCACATTTCCAAGTCCTTTTACTTTCTACCACTTATGCTTCGTTTTACTCTTCCAGTCTAGCCTATCGTCTTACACAAAATACACTTCAGTAAACCTACTATCTTGTACTTTTTAAAACTTTTTCCTTCTTCTTCTTTTGATTTTTCTTTCCCTCATTCTTTTCATGAAACTCGTGCAAACTTTTAACTATTATACGAATCCCATATAAACTTAAAGGCTTAACATATATATACACAATGTTATCCAGTAGGCCTACATTAATTTTAAAGCTTACAGAGATTCTTAACTTGTCACAGTTGGCCAGTTTCCCACGGTAGTTTTTACTTTCATTAAACCCTCATAAATACCAGTGTTAAACTTCAAGTAAAGAACACTGGTGTAAATGTCTTAGTACTTTTAAATGTTTTGTTTTTTTTTTAAATAAGTCTTATTTTCCTTTCAAATTCACTTCTAGTAAATTTATTGTAGAAGTATAAATTTAATTTTGAATTTTATAATTATTTTATACATTTGTAGTTGAATTTTGCAGATAATGTTATTAAAAAAAAAGTATAATTTAAATTTTAATATCATTAAAATAAGAATTTTTTTATGAACTTACAGTTAGGTTCATCTTGTTTTTAAATATTATAGTCATTCCTGTTTCATTTTAACAATTTAAATTCAAGTCAATAGAGATGGATTTTATCTAAGGACCATTTATACTTCTCTTTATTTCATTATAATCCAAAAAAAAATTAAAATAATGAAAGTTAATTTTTTTGTGTACGAATATTTATTGTAAAAAACATAATGATTTTTGTATGTTTTTAGCAATTTTAGAACCGAGAGAACAACCGATAAACCTCCATTGTCTATCGGTAGGAATCATTTTTCATTTTAAAATATTACTAGTTTGCAGGTGAGGGTTGAACTCATGATAACTTTCTTTACCTGCAGCAACTTTAACTTCCTTTTATCTATCTAAATTCCTATTTTTCTTTTGCCTTATTAGTCATAGTCTTTCGGACCGTACTTTTTTATGGTGGTAGATAAATTGCCGTCCTTTCGATCCATCTCTTTTATTTACGAGGATCGCTTTCTCCGATTCATTGTTTTAACTGTACTTGTATAATATGTTCTTTCTGGACAATATATTTTACATTAGGTATTACATCATATTTTTCTGATTTTCTTTATTATGATTCAACAATAAAAATCATCAAAATTACGTATTTTATTGTAAAAGATTTATCACAGTCTTTCCGATAATAGAGCTCAGTGCAGGTGGTTTCGTCTATTGCCATCTTGAATTTTTTCCTTTTCTCCCATTGTTGTAATTTTTCTCCAAGCTTCCAGTAAAGTATTAGGATTCCCATTTTTTGTTTATTCTTCTTCAGAATAAAGGTAACGAAAAGGGAATTTTCTTGTTTTCTCGTTTCTTAATTTTATGGTGGGATACTCTCTTTCCGAATTTTTTTCTGAATCTTATAGCACTGCAAAGCAGTCTTATAACAGTTTATTATGACGAAGTTAAACATATACTGGCATATGTATTATTTTACATCAAATATATTACAAATAAATACGTACACAAATCGTTGATTATCTTCTTTTAATTAAAATATGAGCATTTTTTTGTTTCTCTCTTAGTTCTCCCCAAGCTTCTAATACTGCTGTTTAAATAAATTTATTTTCTCTATCAGGAAAAGAGCTCTAATCAATTAAAAACTGCAACATTTTACAGATTTTGTCCTTCAGAAAAATATTCTTCTTTCATTTATGGCAGTTATAATAAATAAATAAATTTACATATATTCGCCTGTTAGGTCTCGTTTCGCTTGCCCGACTGTGTAGCCTGAATCCCGGACATGTTCGTTATCCACTACGTTGTGAGAATATTAAATAATTTACATATATTCACTAAAGAAAAAAATAATCCTTTTACTTTCTTATATTTCTGTTACCATGATGACAGAAAAATAATAATGAAGTAAAAGGATTATTTTTTTTTCTTTAATGATAATCATTAATATCTTAACCGCCAAGGAGGCTACGGTCTCGAGCTATGACTTAAAATCTTCCCTAGAATAACATGAATGTGTTCTGAAAATTTGAAAGCAAAAGGTCGGTTGATTCTTGCGTGACGCTGTTGTAAACAAACAGATAAACTTTCGCATCTATGTATAAGATAAGCATAAACGTAACCTAAATTTAGTTTTTACCTTTAGTTCCTAATTTTTAGTCTCAACCTTTAGTTCTAATATTATTAGATAGATTTTATTGATAGATTTGTTTGATATTTTTATATTTTATTTAAATTTTTTGTTTTATTTCTGTGGTGTTAATATTTATGCTTACGAAAGTATAAAAAAGATTAGTGAAACTTTAATATTAAGACTTAACTATTTAAATGTTTTATTTCAATTGGGAGTCATGCTGTCTTGTTCTCCTCACTATAATTTCATTCCCTTTGTTGTTTGAGGATTACATAGTTTTCTCAACTTTCTCTAAATACAAAAGAAAATTAACTTATTAATTACTCGCTATAATATGAATAATTGACTTAATATTAAAAAAAGCTCTGCAAGATTAGTCCCCACGTATCAAACTGGAGCAAACAGTAAATTGCTAGGTATTTATAGACTGTTCTACTTCTTTTCCTTATTTGCTATTATTATTATCTTACAGATCTCCGTGGCAGAGTGGTAGTGTGTCTCTGCCTCCCCTCCGAAAGGATTTTGGATTCAAATCCCGATCACGATTGTTATTCATTTCTAACGGTATAAAATTCATCTTCATCCATAAATATGTATGACAATCGTAATTTTGCATCATCCTGTAATTACGAGCTTATATTTGTAATATAATCTGTTTTATAAAGAAAAACTATTTTTAATTATGTATGTTCTGTATCTAGCAAAAGTAGGTAAATTTATTTGCTCTGTATTTTTTATGTATTAAATCATTTTTTTTGTTATGTCCAGAATTTAGATAATTTCTTTGTTGTTCATGAATTTCTTGACCTTTCGTGGGCCCTTCAAAATTTCATTAATTTTTTATAAGTTGAAGCATTGGGTAAATCTGTAGTGTACAGCTTATATTCAATAATCACATATCTGTGATAGTTCACATCAACATAATAATAAAATCAGATAATTGCATCTAGACTCTTAATGTAAATTATGATTGCAACTATTTTAATTACTTAAAAAAGAAAAATAATAAATTGATTAAAAAAAGAAAGATACTCGTATTATGGCAAGTGCAATAATAATTTATATGCTAAATAATAAAATTACAATGAAAAATAAGTCAAAAAGTATGCGTGACAAAGGAGGCGGTTCTCAATTTCATATTACATAATTTTATATTACATAAATCCAAAAGTTTTGTCTGTTTATTTTGTTGTTCTCGCATCACGCGAAAACCGACCGATTTGCAGGATACATTCATGAAGTTCCATTGAACGAAGCGTTCAAACTTTCACGGGTCATCTCGATTACATTTCAATTGAACTAACAGTCTCTTGTAATGTATTTTAATCTGTAAATCTGAATATGAATGGTAAAATATAATTCTTAGGCATATCTTATGCAACTATTTTTAAGGTAGCTTCGTTTCGTAACAATTTAAATGCTTTGTCGCATAGCAGGATGTATTGTTAATTATACAAAAAATGGTAATAAAATATATAAAAGGAACTTATGACTAAAAAGGTTTATATGGCACAATTCACACTTGGTCTGTTAATTTTATAAATAAAAAGTAATAAATTAATCGTTCGTTTCATTCTACTCTACAGATCCACAATATAATGTATATTTTTTGTTTTAATTAAACGAACGAATGTAACAGTTAAAAAGGAGAAATTTCCTTTTTAAAATGTAAATAATGACTTGAATGTAAAACCTTTTAACGGTTGGTGCTTTCAAAATATACACTATATTTTATTAAATCGATTTCTCAAATAAAAAAAGTTTTGTTGAAACGGTAATTATATAAACCAGTATTTGTATAAATATTGTGAATGTGTGCTTTATAAAATTACGCGCATGGTTATGTAAAACAATTATTAATGAAGAAAATTTGCGTAAAGGTACAGGAAGAAAAGAAATAAACATTAAGCGAGGGACCTTAATACTAAACAACAGAAATTTACTGAGCGAGTCAACAAAATTTTATCCCCTTGTTTGCATAACTTTTCAAAAACTTTTTATATAAACTGTTACTTAAAAAGCTTTACCGTACTCTCTTCAAAATTCTTTTTCTTTATAATTTTTCTTCTTATAAAAAGCTAAAGTTGTACATATAAGGAAGCCAGTTATGAAAAGAGGAAGGATGAGAAATAAGTAAGCGGAGCGATAATGAAAAGGAAAAGGATAATTTAAAGAAGCCGATTAAATATAACAAAATATTAATCTACTTTGTTAAGGTGCATGAATTAATAACTTGCTTAAATCATATTTAATTAGAAAAAAAATCAAATATATAAATAGATATCAGAGGGAATTAAAAGTTATGTTGTCAGAATATTTTCACGGTTAACTTTTGTTGAAAATGATAATGAACATAATAAATGATATCCCCCCCACAACTTCCTCGGCCTTCGTCTCTATAGAAACATCACGCGTCAACGGTTCCCACCTCCACTAGTCATCTACCCGTCTTCCGATCAGAATTCTCATCCCTCTTACACTTCCTTTCTGTCACTCTTATCTCCTTTCTTGTCTTTAATTTATTCTACCTAAGATTTAGACCTATAATAAATATTTATCTTATACGTCACTTAATAAACAAATTAACACCAAATGAATAAAAAAACTCTATTTTTAGAAAAGCGGTTACTTTTTTACTTACTGCTGTTGCAATAAAAGTAAAGTGTTTTATTTATGATATAAATGTCTTGCTATTTTACACTGTTTCATTTTTTGTCTATATATTAAATATAAACAATGTAAATAACAAATACATTTTAAATTCATAACAGAAGATTTCTTTTCAAACCACAAATATATTAATTATTAAAAATTTTATAAGTTTATAAATATTTCACTCATTCACATTCTCAAATGAATAAAATACATTTATTGTTTTAATGAAATAATAGGTTAATATTAAAAAACAGAAAAAAAATTAAAATAATTACTCGTAAAAAAGTTCTTTAGAAAATAAATAAGCAATATGTCCACCGTTAAAAAAATTAAGCATTAGGAAAATTTGATTCATACCGAAGTTATATATATAACTTCTACCTGAAATGCGGAGAGATTCATCCCTTTCACTGGTTGAGTATATTTAAAATAATGCCATAGGCAAGTCGACCTCTTTCTTGATCTCATGGTAATAATTTCAGTAAAACTTTTTCAATAATTTAAGACCTTTTTTTCCCCTACAATCTATTTCCAAACAATATTTTTAATTATATTTTTTACGGTTGTAAAATATTACTTCCTCAACTTTCTCCTCGTTGGCGCCTATGACGATGTAATCCCTATGATAATAATCAAAAGTCAAAGAAAAAGTTAATATTATAGCAATTAAATTTTTTTTTCACTTTTTCCTAAACAAGTATCATAGATTTTTTTACAAAATTTAAAATAAATTTCATCATTTTTTTTGGAAAAATCGTGACACGAAAACACTTGATCCGATTTTTACGATTTAAAAACTGAACACAATTCGAATTTTTACAACAAAAAAAAATTTGGAAAAGCGATTTGCTTAGAAACCCATAAATCAATTAATAACATTTTTTTAAACTGATTGAAGGAAAATAAATTTTGGGTGGTTTCAACTTCTATTCAAAACTGACAAAATATTTGTGAGTAACTGGTGTAGGTAAAATTTTTTTACAGGATATAAAAAAATTTAGATGATAGCAATGAGTAAAAATGTTATATGGAAAAAAATCACATGAACAGTTGAGGAATTATTCTGTGTTCGGACAAACTTACGAATGTAACCTTACAAATTCTATAATATATTCCTTTTTGAGTAGACCTAAACAAAAAGAATAAGTTTTTCCTTCGTAGAACTTGCATTAAATAAATAAATTTATTTTTCTTTTCCTAAAATTCGATAATCTTAAAGAAAATTAAAAATAAAATTAGTAATTTTCCTTTCTAAAAAGTAATTTTTTAATATCACTCAGTTATTGACGAAACCTAACCTCATCTAAAACGATTTTTTAACGTAAATTTATGGATTACAAATCTAATTCTAGAAGGATATTTTTTTATACTATTAAATTTTTGTCGGGTGATTTTTTTCATTACTTACTGTTTTCCACAATTATTCCAGCTGCCATTACGTTTTTTTAGCAATTTGCCAGTTTTCACATATTAAAACAGATATCTTAAAACTGTTCCTCAGTAATAGATTATTTATTTTATGATAAATTATTGTATTTATAGTAGCTAATTAATTTTATTAAACTTCATAAAAATAAAATTATAATTAAATCACAGAAGCTTACGGTTCCAAATTGATTCTCTCCAAATTTAGATTTCTTTTATGAGTAGACTTGATTTATATACGTAATCTTTGTATATTAGGAGTTTATTTTAATTAATATCATATAATATGATGCTGATCCATTTGCACGTTACTTCAGTTTTCTATATTTATAACAAGTTATCTAAAAAGTATTGAGCCTTTGGAGGCCAATATTGATAATACATTCATTGTTATTGGAAAATAACATTTACTGGTGCATAACAATTTTTATAGGTGGATTCATCGAAAGGTTGAATTAAAATATAACAGAATATATTCAGGCAATTAATGTAAATAATTCCGTTTTGTTTCTATCGGCCCAATATTAATTCTCATATACGACCCAATATTAAACCAAGTAACTTATTGCTGTTATTCCTAACAGAAATGTACAGTTTTAAATTAAGATATAACATAAAATTATGTAAACTTTTAGCTTTGTTGGATCCCAAAAAGAAATAAAAATTAATATATTTTTTTTTTTATTTCATTTTAAATTAAAATCATCCAAATTTAATTATAAGAAAAAACAAATTAATTTTATTATCAAAAAATTCCAATAATTCTTTAAAATCACTTAAGACAGTTGGAAATACAAACTAAAACGACTTTAAAACCAATTTATTTCATTTTATAATAGCTCATAATTAGAAACAGATTTAAATCGTAATAACCACCATGATAGCTTTACATTACATTACATGCCCCCTGCTATGACTCATTCTTGAGATAGTACTTCATCGATCACATTTAATTATATTATTATATCTATTATCGAACAATTCTTCTAAAAAAAAATAAATTTTCTACAGAAACATTGGCATTTCAGTTTCACTAAATCACTACTAGAAGAAATTAGCTAAACAACCTGTTTTCGCCTCTTCTCATTTTTATTTTTCCAGCCCTTTCAATCCATAGAAACTTAAATTACCAGATCCTTCTTGAGTGTTCGACGTTTTCAAAATATTGTTTATTCTTCCATTCAACATGGATTGACTAATATAAATTGGATTGTCAGTATTCAATTTCAGGGGTCGTATAAATTTTTTTAATGTTTCATTTTTCCAGCAACTTCTCCTTATCGTAACCTCTGACAAACCGAACAATAATTTAATAATCCTATTAGTTCGGTCCATTTTCCAACACTGATGATATCAATCATGATTTCTACCTTATTCATCACACTCTTAATATTAAAGAACACATTTTCATTTGGTGACATCGGAATGCCTTTTATTCATTCGTATTAGATCTAGAATATGCTCACAGCCATCAGGCCCGATCATAAATTTGTTATTGTTTTTTATTCAAAGCTAGATTTTCAATTCCCAATGATTAAACAGTTCTATTTTATTTAACAATGATCTCCTGCTTTTTTTTTTTTTTTGTTTTATAGTTGACTTATTTCCATATAATTTTTCATAAACATAAATTTAGCGATCTGTATAACATCATCTACGATCTGCTTTTGTCTCGAGTTATGGTGTTTTGTTCCAAGATACTCTTTAAAGATTTTATTATAGATAACTCTCCAAAATTTACTATTAACATCTTAAAATCCTAACCATCTAGAAGTCGATGAGTCATTCAATACTAAATTTTTTTAAATGTTTGCCGAGATATTATCATAATACCAAATTTTATTACTAGACTAAAGGAAATTTAATCGGATTCAGATAGATTTATACAAAACAAATGAAAATAAATTTTACATTCACCAAATTGAATTTTTTTCTTAGAAGACCTGTTTATTTTGCTTAAAAATTTTCCGCACGCAGCCATGACCCGACTGAATTCGGTTCGATGTAACTATTACTGCAGAAGTTCAAATAGAAGTCTAAACGCACTACTGCTATTGACTAACTTTTGACTGACTGACTGCTGTTTATTATATTACCATAGAAAAATATTTTTCTTTAATTTATTGCTTGTGAATTTTTTTAAAAGAACTCTGTAATAAATAATAACTATGGGAAGTGCAAACGGATAATAACCTTCTCTAAGATCAAGAATAATTAACAATAATTTTTTGAAAAGGCATCACCAAGGAGAAATAAGAAATCTATACTCATCCTATGTACGAACGCGTATGTGAGGGAGAGATACGTATATATGATGGAAAGAGAACCGACTGACTGAAAGGGAGAAATTGTAAGCGGTTATTAAAAGACGAATGAAGCCTTGGGCAGTGTAACAACATTCATGAATAAATTCATTTAATAACAAACAAGAATAACACCAATTTAAAAGAAAACATTTATCTTTTATTAAGCTCATAGGTTTCTGAGAGTTGGGTATAAAAATTTAAAGATGATGTTTTCATAATTATTTAATAAGTACACAATATCGGCGTAGCCTACACAAAGTAATTGGTTGGATTAACATTAATGTTATACAAATTAACCGTTAAAAAATTATTCGTTTCTTAACTTTTAATAAACGTTGTGTCTTACTTCGTCTTCGTTCTTTGTGACGAAAATTGGCTTAAAACGATATTTGGCGATGGATTGCTGTACTCTCTGATCAGTTCATCTAAAATATCAACCCATCTGTAATTACTTTTTTCAGTAAACTTACACCTTATCTTGTTTTTCAGAATTCTGTTAAAGCATTCCACTATTGAACCTTTTCTATGATTATAAGTGAAGTAGTGATTATTATTATATGTGGTCAAAAGTAATTCAGTTCTGAAATTCAACCACTCCTTATATCATCTGCTTGAAATTCGTTTTCAAAATTGGCTCAAAAGCTTTGACTACTTCTTCAGGCGCTTTGCTTTCAAGCAGTTTCGTGAATACCAACTAGGTAAAACAATTTATTACTGTCATTATATGCTTAGATCCCTTATTAATAGTTTACATACCGTAATATATAGATCGGACTGATAGACGAAGACAAGACTATGGAGAGGTTGGGACAAATGCCGCCATATATTGGATGGTGAGCGATGAGGGGTACTTTGACCTAGCTTGTGGTAGGGGTGTGACCTCACAAAGTCAAAGGTCAAGGTTTTCCTTATTATATCATTTCCGTACTATTCAACTTGAATATTTTTACATTATTTTAAGTTTGATTAATTTATTCACTCACATTCATAACTTCTTATAGTTTAATTAAAACTATAACTAATTGATGCCCAGTTACAGTTTCCCTAGTTCTTGTTTGAAGGAAAATGAATATTTTACTGTATAAAAATGCAAATCTTTACCGTAGTTGCACATGCAATTTCATTAAGTAAACAATATTCTGTAATTAATAGCTCCTTCCTTACGGTGTCTGTTCTGTATGTTACTAGGCTACTATCCGTAACATAAGTTTTTAACTCATCCGATGTTTGATCTTCAGGTCTAAAGACAGTGAGCCGGCTAGAACCTCCGCCGCATCACGAGACACGTACCTAAATTCATTGCTTTAAGATGACAAAACGTAAATGGATTTGGACTCCGACAAAATTTTCAAATAATCCTGTAACAATTAATCAGATTAACAAATCCATTACTTCTAAAAAATTATAATTACCATCTCTTTCTTATTAAATGTCAAAAAACCTAAAAAAAAAATTTAATCAGATGTGTATCAATTAAAATGTATAGCTTGCAAGCAAATTCTTTTTCAATCCGTAAACCTTTTACCTAAAAGGTAAAATATTAACCAATTATTAATCTGCATAGTATTACGTATTTGGCTAGATCAACATTTAACATATGAAATCAAACCAGAATTTTATTGTTGATGTGATTTCTTTGATTATTATTTGTTTTATTGTTGTTATTATTTTTATTGTCATTGTTATTATTGATTTGCTTATTTTATTTATGTTCTTAAACTAATAAATTGTAATTATATTAACATTATCAATTTTCAATATCCCAATATCTGATCGAGCCTATTATCGACTATCATCAAATTTTATTGTGCCAATGTGTGAACTGAAGGGGAATTGCGTCGGGAATAGGATGCAAAACTTTTTCTACTCTCCCAAAAATTAGACCTAGTTATACTTTATTAAATTCACGATATAAAGAAGGATCGGAACACAACCCCAAATAGAGTCCATTCTTAAAAACCAATTTATATATACTGTCTCTTAGCACTCAGAAAAAAATTGCCCGTCAATTAAACAGAAACCTCTAGTAGCAAGGGACAGATGTCCGGGTTGGCGATAAGTAGGGAGATAAAACGTCCCCTGACAGCATTTCGCTTTCTTCCGTTCAGAACATCAGTACAGTATACGATAAATGCGAGAATAATGTGCGTTAGCTTTCGAAGTGAATGTGCGGTAACATTTGAGCGGACGATTTATGATTGCATCATAAGAGTATTCT